>BSSO01007589.1:0-10860 GCA_030267885.1 Mesembryanthemum crystallinum | reverse complement strand
ATTTTTGAAATATTGTTTTAACCAATATGATGTGGAAGATTAGGGTAAAAATTATATGTTTAAACGAACTCGAACTCGAACTTTGTAATTAGCATTCAAGCCGAACTCAAACCCAATTTTAGAGTTCGACTCGAACTCGAACCCGAACTCGAGCCCGAACTCGAGCCCGATTATTTCTAAACGAGCCGAGCCAAGCTTGCTCGGTGTTCGGCTCGGTTCGGCTTGTGGCCAGCCCTACTTCGAACTTTTCTCTATAACTCGCCCTTTAGCCTTCACTCTGCATCTCTAAAAATGGTGTTCCCCTTCCTTCGAATTCACATTACTTCCTCTTCAGATCTTCATGACAATGATTCCTCCACTCTCCCTTATAGTCCGAGCTTACCAGACCCATTACAGGATTGATTACATCTAAATTGGGGTCTTTTCGAGTTGTTGTTGCCCAAAACCCTCTCGCGGACCAGACTCTTCAAGACTTCATCACCCTGGGTCTTGGTTTCCTTCCCTCAATGCTCAAATTGAATGCTATAGGTTCGATTCTCCCTTTTCTCGAAGAGGTATTCCTCGACATGCAACTCTCCTGCCCTGGCCCTTTTATTATTTATAGAGTTCATTGTAACACCCAGTGTTTTGAAAACCAGACCCGGTCGAACCGACTACTTTACCGGTTCGATGGTTCAACTGGTCTAATCGTTTCGACCGGACTCAAAAACCGGATAACATTATGATTAAAATTTTATATTAATAGTTAAACATACGAAATATTAGATTTTTATAGATATTTTGAGTATCATATGTGTAATAAGTAACAATAGAAAAACATTCAAAGTTTATAAAAGTGACTAAAATATCAAAAAAATAATTAACATAATCAAAGCAACCATAACAATATAAACAAATTAGTATAAACTGAAACCAAAGGAAAAGAAAGATAACACTTGCAACTAGTATGACTCATGAGTCGAGACCATCAGCAGCACTGCATCTGTACTATGGTGTAATAACTTGTTGTAAATCAAAAAGTAAGTTTTAAACTTTCATTCTTGTGTCCCACATCTGCGAGTGAGTTAAATAGCTCTTGGCCTAATGTCCATAAAAAGATAATGGATTGTCAAAGCCTCCTTGACAAGGCATTAGTGTCTAGCTTGGGCTCATGAGCATCGAACTAAAATGGCCCACTTGAATATTATTCAAATGCCCAGACCAAGCGAAATCCTAAAGACCTAAAAGACTGGTTCTGGTGACCCGATTTTCGGTTTTGCCCGGGTTTGATTGAAATCGTCCGGTTTTGACCGCTTTAATTTCAGGCGATTTTTTGAGCTGGACTAGACCGATAAGGGTTTCGATTCACGGTTGAACTGGTTTAACCGGCCGATCAGATTCGATTTTCAAAACACTAGTAACACCTGGTGGATTACCACGGCTATAAACACATCAATGGCTGACTAAATGCCACTGCCTTCTCTATCCACCCTTGGCGAACCGCATTTTGCACTTTCTCTTTCTTGCCTGCTTTCACACTAACTTCTATCTTGTTCTCGACCTGGAACCCTGCCATCAATTGTTTCACCGTAGGGCGCAGGTTCCAAACAATTACCTTAGAGGACACACAAGTGGAGAACAAGCCTTACGCGACGGTTCAAAAGTATTTTACGCGACGGTTATCAACCGTCTTGTATGCAGGGGTCGCAAAAGGTCAGAGGTTTACGCGACGGTGATGAAACGTCGCCTAAGGTGGAACATGTGCGACGGTTGTGAGTAACCATCGTGTATGATACACCTTTTCACGACGGTTGTTTTGACCAACCGTTGCGAATGGTGTATCATATGCGACGATTGTTTGACTAACCTTCCCGTGTGATCGTTGGCAAAATAAAACAAATTGACCTCACGCGATGGTTCCAACCGTCGCAGAAGGCCATTTTTTTTTTTGCTAAATTATTTTTCCTATATTTTTGTGTACCTGTAAAGTAGCAGTTCCAGTAATCCATACATAGCTGTAAAACGATAACTCGGCGTCGAAGAAAATAAAATAAAAATTTAGTTAAATTTATATTAAACAAAGTGTATGTAGTTTACAAATTGACCCAAAAAGTGTAAGTCTACAAATTTGCACCCAAAAAGTGTAAGTCTACCAAATATATATTCACAAAACAATCATAGACATTCATCGGCAAAGCATTCATCCCAAAGATCTCGAACTTCATCGATTTCCTTCGGAGTATATGATTCTTTTCCAATACCCTGTCAATAGCAATAGATTTATTAAAAACGCACGTTAGTTATATAAAAGTTAACATAAATTAGAAAATTAAACCTACATCTAGTTATCCTTAACTCTCATATTCTTTTGATCAAGTATAAGACACATAACATGCATAAGGTTCTCTTCTAAATTTCATGGTCAAGCTATAGGATTTATAGTAAACTAAAATCCCTATTCTCGTTCATTGGTTTGAAAATTTAGCTGGACCTAAGCAAGGCTAAACTCATTAGTCCATATAAAGTAGCAAAGGGCCTAGCTAACTCACAAGTTTAACAAATATCACCAATAAACCTAATCACTTCCTATACTCAAATTAAGCTAGTCATGCTTATTTTTCGGCTAACTTTTCATGAAAATCCGGCAGAGTTTCTCCTATAATATGGACATCCTAGGTCAAATTTAATGACCTTTCAAGTATAAAAACCTATATAATCAAGTTGCAACATATATATACAATCAGTTTTCCATACCGCTACCGACACAACAACTTCAACACCAACAATCCCAAAACACCAACACAACAACCATTTTCACAACAATCTCCATGAACAACACCGCCATCAACTAAATACGGCTCCACAACCACATAAAACAATCTCACAAACAAAATTAAAACTAACTCTTAACTTCTTCTTTACTAACATACCTTTATAAGTGAAGTTTCATTGTAAAAGTTTGTGACTATCTCATACATGTACCTCATGACGTAGTAGCCGCACTTCGTGCTTCTTTTTTTGCTGAGGACACTAGAAACCAACATATATCGATATGTAGACAAGTTTCAGATGCATGAATAGTACAACTATTGAACAATTATTCAAGAAACAAATTTAGAAAAGGAAATTAAAATATAAAAGGATATTTGATTTGGTGCCACTTCAAAAAGGATCCCACCTTCGCACTCCTATCACCTCTTCTGACTCTATATTTGGTCTTATAAACCCTACAAAATAGGAATAAGTCACAAGAGGAAGAACAATAAAATAGATTTCACAACTTTAAGTTTTGTCCTTATATACTTATAGGTTTAAAGTTTGCTTGATTTGTACAGTTCGAGACTTTTTTTGTTGTAACGGATCCAAAAAGAAAACTTCACCATCTTCAGGATTAATAACAATCAACATTTAGTGGTCCCTATACATGACAAATAACAATTTAAAAAATAAATAAATGAAAACTATATAGTCCGAATATATATTTGGTTATGCTACTTCTTACTTCTCATGATATGGTGCTAGGATAAATCGTTTCTCCTGTAGCATAGCTCTTCCCAAGTAGGTGCATGTTTCATTTTTCATCCTTGCCCAACTGTCCTTCTTGAAGACACATAAATCCAATTGTATCTACAACGTTATCAATGCAAACGCTACGCAAGTATTTGAAATTAATAGAGAAGTAGTGTTAGAAATCTATAGCCTTAAAAAGCAACAAATATATGGAAAGATAAAATGAAACTCAAACTCAATTCATGAAAACATGCAAAAATTGATATGTTAACCATGCCATTCTTAAGAGTTGAACGATATCCTCAAGTGTTACGAAGATTTGACTGTCTAGATTAAACATGAACACCTCTCGAGGAGCAAGAACTTGGATCGTATCCTCTCAGCACCCAACCTCGATATCAGCATATCAACCATATCTTGATAATGGTTACTCAAGTTTTTTGGAATGACATGACAACTAAGTTGTCGCCCTTCTTGCCTCGTACATGATTGTTTACTTAGAGCATCTTCCATCTCAATCCCAATCTCCGTCTCAATCTCAATCTCCTTCTCAATCACCGTCTTCATCTCCATCTCTTCCCCCTTCCCCTTCCCCCCGTTTCCCTTTCCCTCCTCCTTCTCCTTCTCCTTCTGATTCTTTGCCTTTTTTTGTATTTGAATAGATTCCTAATTGCAAATTAGACTTATAGGTAAAAGATGATATAATTCAAGTTATCAAAGCAAACAACATTTATGTAATTATTCTAAAAATATAACAACATTGTACCTCTCCAAGTACCACGAGGTATTTCGGCCACTGGACAAAACTACCAATTGCTTCACCCACCAATCTAAGGTGTTCAGTTGGCACTAGAAGTGGGGTGTCTTGGTGGCTGACAATATCATCATCAACAGACACTTTAACATGATCCGCTTTACTGGCTTGACACCGTGGATTTGTAATATCTGGCTTGGATGGCAAAATAGTTCCCCTTGGCACGACCATCCTATCATTGTATGAACTACCTACGCATAGCCGACATTGAATCGATCCCCCCCCCCCAAAAAAAAAAACATGAGTTATGACACCAAATACAAAACCATAGAAAAATAACTGAATAAAAAAAGTATAATATACGTTTTCCTACCTATAACTCTGCAAATGGATCTGCATTCGGATCGATCGATTGACAACTACTCTGCATTTGTTGAAGTGGAGGCTTACTCAATCTCCATTGCACCTTCGGGTACTTGCATACCCATACTCCTAAGAAGGTTCATCATTTGTTGCATATGATCCTCTGATTGTTTTTGGTAAGCTAAGGAATCATCATTCGAGATCTAGTGATCCCCTCTTTCTCTGTTTGAGCCACCAAACTATTTTCGGATGCGGGATCCTACACCAACTCCCTCATGCGACCTAGATCCTCTGATCCCCTCTTTCTTTATTGAACATGTATTGTGTTTAGTTCAAACATTAAAATTAACAAGTTAAACTTACAATTTTCTTGAAAACTTGCTTGGTCGTGTCATGAGGAAAATAAAAAGTGTCGTCCTCGTTGGGCTTCACTCTCGCCCTAACCCAATCACAAGTTCAGTCATCGGATAAAATCGAAGCATCTAGCTCTTTTGAATCAACCAAGGAAGAAAGAGGGTCTTGTTGAAGCCATTCGGCCATCCTCTTCGCATATCCATGGTTACCCAAGAAATGTGGATGCTTATTATGACTCTGACTCGCCTTTGTATTTTCACTTATTTTCTATTTTTTTTAAAAAGCAAAAATAATATTTAGTAAAGATAAAGAATGAGTGTAAATATAAAAAATGACAAAGAAATTTTTTTTATCAAAGGAATAGCTTAAACTCTTTGGTTTGATGTGACTTGCTGAACCTTTCCCATTGGTCCGTTGTGAGATATGGATAATACTTATATGGATTCTTCTTAGATCCATAGAGATAATTGTTAACCAACCTCGATTTAAAATTGTAATACGCTGGAATTCGGGACTCTTCTAATCAGAGTTTAGCGACAGCGGTCGTCCCAAATTCAAGTGTATTACCGTCGTATATAATATATCCGTGTCATAACCAACTCATAATCACACTGACACATATATACTATACAAAAGGCTAAAAGTAAATTGATAACAGTAAGCATAGAGTTTAACTTAAAGTACTTATATTAATGCATCATAAGTCAAAAGTCATACTGGAGTTAATTTATTATTACATATTATAATATAACTGTCTCTCTGTTATACTAATACTATTATATCAGTCTCCCGTTCCTCGCTGTTACGTCTCGTGTTCCCGATCATGCCTTTGTGGTGTTGTAAAACATAAATAAAACAGAAATACAGAAAAGTCAGCTTATATTGAGTAATAAATAAAACAGAAATACAGAAAAGTCAGCTTATATTGAGTAATAAATAAAACAGAAATACAGAAAAGTCAGCTTATATTGAGTAATCTCACTCCATCATGTAAAAATAAGGAAAACATAATAGGTTTTGCTTTTATTTTTAAAGAAAAATTATCTTGGTAGAATCTTTTATCTTTATTGTCGCCTTTCAACGACGTTTCTTAGCCAGCAAGTAATCTCTTATTATCTTGTTATCTTTTAATATTGGGAAGAGTTATCTAGGGCTAAATCATCCATAACCTCATCTGAATGTCGAGCTCAACCCGCCCCACCAAATTGGCCTCACAATACCAATAAGGTACTATAATCACACAGATAATTCACACATACCAATAAGGTACAATATATCAATGCTTGTATCAATAAGATACCAATCATACTCATCTGTACCGTATAGGTACCAAACTCTACTTATAACTCCCATGTACGCCCATATGGGTATCTGACTGGTCGTTATGGGTACAACGATTATCCGTTGGATTAATGGCCATTCCTACTTGTACACGTTGCTCAATTCTAACCCTTCTAGTGGTACCGTGCCATATGTTCTTCCCATTCTTTCACTTTGTATTATAGTAGTGCTTATCTGTTTAACTCTTTTTAGTATTGTTCTCATTTCAAACATAATCTGACTATTAACTCATTCACCAATCTTATAAGCTTTATAGCCTATTCATAATCTCAATACACACAAGTTTTATAGCTTGATCATATTCTTAATCATGATCACAACATCCACTTGGTAAATTACCAAAATACCCTTTTAGGCTTTATATCCACATATCTTATAATCATTTCCCATTATATATACTTTTCCATATGCTACTATCATATATTCTTTACTTATAAATTCTCTTATACCTTTAGATGTATAATACTTTATATATATTACCCTTTTGTTAAAAAAACAAGGAAGTGAAGATATTATTATATTTATATCTTTTCATTCAATATTTTATACAAGTCGAGTATATTAATTTTTTCTTTTATTTCTTTAATTTTTGAAAACTAATAATAATAATAATAATAATAATAATAATAATAATAATAATAATAATAATAATAATAATAATAATAATACGCAAACAAGGGTTTTGTTCTCCTAAACATGATTCGAAGTTCCAAATCACTTTCATAAGAAAATATTATTAATCATAATCATATGATTAACATGACTTATTATAATTAAACTAAAAATAGTTAAGTTAAGCTTGCATGCAATGCTAATAGGCTAATTAGGGTTTAAACATTATCGTTACCATAACTTGACATTAGTTAGGATTAAATGGTTAATTAACCTTAATCATTTTTAATCACACACAACACATAATTAGGGTTCAATTATCCCTTATAAATCGCTAGTTGGAAGGATGGACATGATGATTACCTTAATTGAGCTTGATTAATAGGTAATGATTTTGGTTCTCTGTCCACCTAATCACGTGATTAATCTAGTTTTTAAGATAAACTATTGTTAGTACTAGGTTACCCATAAACTAAGGAACCCAAATATAGCTTTGCATGGCAAGTTTACCTTAAGGAGTGTTCCCTAGCTCTCCCTCTTTCTCTCGCCTGCTGTTGCTGCTGCTGCTCCTCTTCTTCACTCGCCTCTCTCTCGGTTTCTATAGTGGTGTAGAAGGAAAGTGAGTAAGTAGTTTGAGTGCAGGAGTAGATTGACCGAAATAGTGAAGTAGAGGTTGAGTGTTATAGGTATATTTCGGTTGGTGAGCAGTAATGAATGTGATGAAGATTGATCCTTATATAGTAGTATGATCTTAGGGACAAATGAGAGACAATACTAGTGTTCTAGGGTGGATGAATCAAGGCTTGGTGATTATGTTGCTTAATCTCCTATGGGCAAATAATGGCCTATGTACCTTAGGCTTGACATTTATCAAATTTAGCCTTTCATTATCATCAATCTCTCGCCACTAGCCTATCATAATCATCTCTTAAGTTGCCACTCACCTATTCTAAGATCACATTATCATCACAACTCAACACTTAATGCCATTCATCACTTCCTCCACATTACAAGTGAGAAGCTAAAGTTATGAGCCAATAATGGGAGTTAAGCAATTTAGCCTATAAGTGTCTATAGGTTACTTTTAATTCGTAGTTTAATCTAATTGGTTTTGTTAGGTTGATAGTTATAAGCTAGTTTGTCTCAAGTTGAGTACTAGTTGTATTTAGTTAGGTTTTAGTGATTTTTAATTAGTCAAAGGTTAAGTTCTAGTGTAGTTTAGTTTAGGTCTAATATCTAACGGAATAATAATAGTATATTTTTAATTAAATTTCTTAGCTTATAAATAATAAAAAATTAATTAGGATCTAAATAGGATTAACAGATTAGTTTAGGACTAATAAGGGTACTTAAAATTTATGACTGTTACAAAAATCCTTCCACTTTAAATTTGCAGACTCTAACACACGCTTTTTTCTGTCATCTTCATCTTTCAAGTTGAACTCTTTTTGAAACACAAGAAAAGATACATCAACACATAAATTATGTAGTAAAAAAAGTTCGGTTAATATAAAATCAAACTCTATATTTGATAGCCCCGTAAGTGTACGGTTCTATCAAACTAGTAAAAGAGTATCATATCCACAGTGAGCAAGGTTTCAAATATCGAATCTATGAAAGTTTATCTATCTAGGCAAACCAATCACAAATTTTGGATTACTAGAACTACTAAACGATCACTTTAAGCAAGAACCGAATAAATAAAATAGAATTAGAGTCGATTTCACCCAATCAAACCACTTGACTAACAAGACAAATCACACTAACATGCCATTTCAAACGTTGCAAAGACGGATAAAGGACACCTAGAAATCTCTTTCGAACAATTTTTAAGCCAAACCTAACAATATTAAACCACCTATTTTCATGGGCTAGAGCATGTTAAGAGCATTATGAACAAGATCAAATCCACAAGTTTACGAGAAAGTGCAATCTACTTTGGTGATTGAACTCTCAAGATGGTCAATTGCTACCCATGAACAAATATTCCCCTTTCGATTTTATACAAGTCACTTTAGTTAACAAAACCTCCTTTTTCAACCAATTTGATTAACTATGGCATAAAAAGACCAAGTGCAAACGATTTAAAGGCAAGCTAGTACTAATTCATCCAAACATCAAGCGAATTTGGTTGGGCTACATCAACCCTAATTGGGGGATTAGCTACTCATGCTTTCAAACACAAAAGAAATCAAATACCCAACAATGAACATGATAAATAAAACTAGAATTTGAGAATGATTCAATGATTGAAGGAGAAAGGTAATAGAGAGGGGGAAGGAGAAGTAGAGAGAAGAGAAATTTACCAAAAACTTGAATTGCACAAAACTTGAACAAAAGCGTCAAAGTCGATCGATCGTCCAAAACACAAACGAAACTAAAATTTGACAGAACTAATTTATATTAAACTATGAAGAGCAAAATAAAACTAAGGAAAATGTCTAGATAATCTGAAAATAGGCTTCAAAGTCTTCTTATAACCCCAAAGAAAATAGAGGAAAAAGCCCAAAAGTCTCCTCAAAGAAAGGGCAAAAGCCCGTGCAAAATGGTTCCCGTATGAGCACCGCCCGGTCGAGTGGAGATGCCGCCCGGTCAGGAGGCACCTGATGTTGTAATTCCGAGCCTTCTGCCCGGATCGCTCGGCCGAGCGAGATACCCGCTTGGTCGGGCGGCCACTGGGGTGCTCTAAAAACACTTCTTTCGCATTGTTTGCTTTGTCTCAGGAGTCCAAAAATCCTTTTTGCCTTCCGGTACACTTGTCGCGACTCGATCAAAGCTTCTACTTGGCCATGGGGTGTCCAAATTGTACTGAAAGCACTTAGAAAATACATTATATCCCAAGAAATTATCTGGATAAAAAATGATCACAATAATTCATAAGAAGTAATGCAATTATCCCGAAAACAATACCGGATGAGTGCGATTTTCGCATGAAAAACAACTATAAATATGCACTCATCAATATTGGAGCTAATACTTTTACATCTTCCCAGATAGTATCTTTCAAACCTTCGGGAATTTAAACCAAATTTCAATATTGATATAAGCGTGTGATCGAGCACATGCTCCTATATATGAAGCAAAGTTGGATTTATTTTTCCCAACTGGGCGTTCTTCCTTATCAAAATCAACTTGCTTAGGAGTGCTTTTCTTTTTCATGTTTTTACAAAGTGTTGGACCTCGAGGAACCTCCTTTTTCTTAGGCTTGTCACCGCCCGGATCATCAGTATGACGCTTAACCATGACTAACCAAGTGATAACCTACATGATATAAGAAATAATAAGGTTAGTTATATGAATAAGTCAAACAAAAATAAGAACTTTAAGTTATGAGTATAAAACAAAATAAAAATACATAGGAATGAGCAAGGCGAGATTATTGCCAAATTGTTTTTCCTATTTTTAACATTGGCAATGGTTTACTTCAAGTCAAGTAGAAGAAAGATAGAACTAGTTTATAGCCACAATTAACTTGCTCAATGATAAAAAAAATTTAGGAGTTTTAAATACCGCAAGCGCACAGTATCGTTGCACAAACGGGTTGAACTCAGAGAAGCGGGATCAAGTGTAACACCCTGGTTTTATAGAAATAAAATACATAAAAATCGAGCCGAAAATCCGGCAGAGTTTCGTTTGTAAATTCAATAAACCAGCCAATAAGGCTTAATACAAAAAACTGTTCAAAATAAAACTCAAAACAAATCCAACAAAACCTAAGGCGTAACCGCTGCACTCCACTCAGCAAAAGAGTGCAAGGTTAATCAAAACCACCAATACAACCCAATTTCTATAATGGTCTATTTATTACAACATAACCAAAATAGAAATAAAATGATAACTCAAATACAACCAGTATCTTCAGAGTAACTCTATACGAGTGCTAGCGGAATCAAACGATATCCTCACGTCAAACAAACCTGTAAAACATTCTACCAGTCTACTCCCCA
>BSSO01007588.1:0-10861 GCA_030267885.1 Mesembryanthemum crystallinum | reverse complement strand
TCTGAGAAATTCTATATGGTGACCTTTTTTTTTCACTTTTCTATTTGGAGGATTATATTTTCTAAGTATATGGTGCCCCTATAGTTTTCAATGCTCTACATGGTGACTGTTGTTTGTTTGGAAATACTATTGTCTTTCAATTAAACCTTTTTTTCGCATTCTACCCTTTTGTGTATATCTTTATAATCATGTTGCTACTATTTGGAGATCCTAAACTGTTCATTCTCGGCCTTTTTTAATTCTTTTATAATTAAAGTACTTATCTTCCCAACTTTGTATATATATAGCATGCACTTCGTTGACTTTTAAGTGGTAATGGTAAGTTATTGGGGATATGGAAATGTGTTGGGCAATGGGGGATTAGTTTGATCAGTCAAATCTTTCATTTTCTTACCATAATAGGTAGCGGGAGGGCATAACATAAATTTCATCAAAATTGAAGAGTACTATGTAGAATTTGAAAGAAAATTCTCATTCATATAAAAAAGTGAAAAACACAGGGGCACCATGTAGAATGTCCTATTTTTTTTCCCTAGTAGTTTACAGGGTTTTCTTTTTGCTACTAGGTTACTAAAAAAAATATATTCAAAAATACATCACTTTATAACCAAAAATACATCACTGTATAACAAAAAGTACATGACCATATAATTAAAGATACAAACTATAATACTTGAACAACTAATATATAAATGTAGAAATTAAAGTAGACGATCTTTATTGACGAGCTCAATCAATAAGAAAGCACAAATTCCACTTTTCCGCTATTTTTTTAACATGGCTAAGTTCAAGAATTTGTTAATAATGGTGAAAACCCAATTAAAAAAAAAAAAAAAACTTATCGTCAATTATATGAAAGAAAATAACTAAGAATTTAGTTGGTACTAGCGCCAATGAAAATGGAATTTTAATTTATGTAGGAGGAAAGGATGTTATATAATTTATAAAGGGAATTCTTCTATGACTACCGCTAAATGGTGGCAGTGGAAACATCGTCAGTTTAGTCGGGCCTAAACTATTTTTTATCGCAAACAAAGTTAGAAAAAAAAAAACATACTCATCAATTTGGTAGGACCCAAAGTGTTGTTGCGTTCAACTAAATCTTATAAATGATATAAGTGAAATAGTCATATATAGTTGCAAGTAAATGAACGTATAAGATTTATTTACTTAAATATAATAGTGTAAATAAAAGTTTCAATGGCCAAGTCATTGTAAAATTTTCCTATAGAAAAATACGTTATAATCAAAAGTGCATTGCTCTCATGCTCTTTTATGATCCCGAATCAAAAAATGATATTATAGGGTTCATTATTCAAAAATATTATCAAAAAATTTACTGGTCCAAATGGGTGCTTCCGGTGTAGTGAATCGAGGGTGTAGAAAAAATTATGATCATGGTGGTCGTTGCCATTCAGCTAGTGAACTGGTTGGGTCCTCTTGGGCTTAGCCTCCAACGCCCAAATTAGATCCATATAATTGGTGGTAGGATGTGAAAGATGAGAGAGGAGAAAATTGGAGGAATGAACTAGCCCTTCTTCTTTGGCAGATTTCCTCCTATCTATGGGGGATCTAACATGGGTTTGACCTACCTTTGGTTGAGCCAAGCCCATGAAGGAGAGCTGCCAGGCCTTTCCAGCTGATGGGCCTTTTACCATGTGTCCTTATGTGATAATTTTAGCATAGGAAATGGGCCGGGCTTTTCTTACACATTCCTGATTAGTTATCCCCAGCCAGTGGGTATTTCATGCAAGTCTTCTAGCTCATTCTATGATTCACGGATACTTCACCTAGTAGACGTATCCTATATTCGATACTTATCCGATATCAAGACTCAATAGATACTTGATCGATACTTGTGGATATGCACCCGATACATCTCCTAAAACGTATCCAATTTTTTTGTTATAAAAAAATTCAAGAAATAATATCGGATATTTTTCCGATACTTATAGATACTTCACGTCATTAATATTGTGGTCTGTTTTACTCCTTTTTAGCATATTCTTACTTTGTTTGCTCAATGGAACTAAATTCTAGTACAAACCTTCATTTCAATCACTAGTTAGGGGGTTTCTTTTGCTTTGCTCACTACTTCTCAATATTTAACCAAGTTTCATCGTATCACTTTTGATCTTAGTTATGATTACACCCATATATATTTGTAAGTTTGAACTTTTTTAAATTTTATTATTGCATCTTCAATTGATTTGTTTGCTTCTAATTTTCTTTTCTTTTTTTTCCTTTTTTTTTGTACAATTTACGTATCCCCGTATCCTAAAATTTTAAAAATTACAATATCCCGTATCAGTATTCATACCCGTACTCGTATTCGTATACATACTCGTGCAACCTAGGCTCAATGTAGATCCACCATGAAGCCACAATAACTATAACACATTTTGTTTTTGGCATTTAGATGAGGTAGATACACTTATGAAAATTGAACCTTGAACTTTATAATTGGAGGAAGATACCCCTAATTAAAGTACTTTCCTAAACGTAAACTTGTTATTCTGTTACTGGAAATTAAATTTACAATAAAGATGTGCCCTATATCAGGAAAGAAAGGGGATTGGTGGATTTGGACGTTACATATTGATGGGATTTCAAGCTTAAAAGAAAGTGAGATATAACATTAATTATGTGGTGGATTCAGACATTACCGATTGGATGTCAATCAATCTTAGAAGTAAAAAATGAAACATTATTCAGTAATGGATGTGATGGATTTAGAAGTTACATGCCAATGAAAGTTCAAACTTAAAAGGAAGTACTATAAACGAAATGTTATGCGGTGGATTTAGGCGTTACATACCGATAGGATTGACATTGCCCCAGTAAGTCTCGGGCTGAGGATGTTGAAGGGGATCACCATAGACTTCACTGGTGCTAGTAAGCAAGAACCTTGCTCCTACTCTCTTTGCAAGCCCCAACATGTTCATTGTCCCTACCACATTTGTCTTGTGATCTCCCCCCACAAAACCGCATTGAATTAAGGATAACACACCCACATAAATACAAACATAAATTAAGGAGCTCAAAGCTAATAATAATAATAATAATAATAATAATAATAATAATAATAATAATAATAATAATAAATAAAATTGAAAGCGTTTTAGTATATGATTATCACAACAACAACAACGTATTAGCGGCGTTACCTGTTTTATAGGGTAGTCAACAGTACAATGCATTTTTTATTTTCTAGTTTTTTTATACAATTGAAAATTCCTTATACAGTATAAAGTACAGAAAACTTCTGAACAAACATCATTCATGTGGATTGTATTGAAAGATGTTTTGACACTTGTTTCATACTGCAAGCTCAGAAGTTTTCATTTTAATACTATCTCAAATCATTAACTAACAGAATGAATAAACTACTATATATTGAAAATGATATATAGCCTTTATTTTTTCTTATTGACGCAGATATAGCCTTTACTTTGAGACAGACAAAATACATATTGTTATATTCAGAAATAGAAAGTTCCAATGGAACAATATTGTTAACTTACTTTAACTTAGTCCCTTCTCTTACATAATAAGATATTTAACATATCTTTTGTAAATGATTTGTTGTTGATTTCACTTATTATGTGAAAGAGAGATCATTAATATCGGACTATATAATAATTTCTCATTAACTTGATGGCATAGATCACTCACTATTCGAAATGGCTAAGCTAGCACTATTCCTACTCTTCATTGACAATTTTCTAAGGAATAATAGTAGTTACTTTCACAGTTAAAAGTCACATTTTCGTGCAAAAATTCTTTTACCTAAACATAGCATTAATTTTGCATATCAACTTTCTTTGTTTCATTTATTTTGGTAATAAAATTTCCATGACAAATAGGAGTATTACAAGACTTTAATTTAGGCATTGATACGTAGTCATCTTTTGTTTGCTCCCTATTTGATATTAATGCTGTACTCCTATACTGTATGTACTGTACTGTAAATTGAACTGATAGATTGATTTTGTGGCATGGAAAAAGTGGAGGGGAAAAAAAAAAGAAAAAAACTTAAAATTTTTAAAAGCAGAAAAGAAAACCAAAACAAGGATATAGAGAGAGCTAGAAAAAGGATATGATAGTCTTGACAGGATTGAACTTGTAATGAACTGGGGAGGCAGGACAAGCAAGGTGGTAGATCTGATCCACCTCGAGCAATATCGGCTCGACAACATCGTGCCGAATGAGCTCGAACCTCGAGTTCCCTACATGGTGCAGCACATTCTCCTTCCGTCCCGTGAAGAAGTTATCCACAACGATCACACTATGACCTCTCTTCATGAGCCGGTCCACGAGGTGGGACCCAACGAACCCGGCCCCACCCGTGACCAGTATCCTCTTCGCCTTCCTCTTCAGCCCCAGCGGGACCCGCATGCCCACCCTCATGTGGGTCCCGAGCCCACCACCACTATGGGCAGGCCAAGTAACAAGCTCATCATCAACGCCAGGGTGGTGGTGGGCTGGTGGTTCAGGGTTCGGGCTGGAGAGGAAGGGGAAGATGATCAAGGTGGGTATCGCAACGCCAACGAGGAGACACAGGAGGCGTTGTTGGGTGAAGACGTAGCCAACAATCGGGTTTTTGTGGGATGATTTGGGCATTTTCAGTGTAAATGTGGGAGGGGAAAGATGAGAGAGAGAGTGTGTTTGAGAGTGTTAATTAGAGAGGGAGGGGGTTGTTTAAATTTAAAGGGGGGAAGGGTTTACTGAGGAGGGAATTTAGGCTTTGTTGAGAGAGATGAATAATAGTGAAGGAATAATAATGGGAATAATAGAATACTAGGGAGAGACAAAGAGAAGGGGGAGTGTTAAAAGAATTGAATCCAACAGAAATGACGCCGGAAGTGCAGCATTAAAATGAAACAAATGCAACGCATCAAGGTGTGGTGTGGTGTGTGGGAGCGAGCCACATCAAAGCGTGAATTTCATTCTTTCAGTTTAAAAGTTACCCCTAAACCACGCCACATAACCTTCTTTCCTTTCTCATACTTTTTTTATTTTGTTTCATGGAATACCTTTATTGGCTTTTATTATTCTTAGGTTCTGTTATTTACGCCTGGTTTTTGGATTGCTAGAGATGGAGAATGTTGGAGAATGATGGGGAATGCTGGGAATATTATAACTTTTTGTTGATTGCTGGAGTAGTTTGCTGCAGAATGCTGGAGTTCGCTGGAGAATGATGGAATTTGCTAGGATTGTTGATTTTTGTGGCTCAAAAGTGTTGGAAGTTTTTTATTATTTGCTGAAATTTGTTGGAAGTTGCTGTTGGTTGCTGAGATTGGTGGAATTTTTTACTTATTGTTGGAGTTTGATGGAAGTTGATGGGGTTTGCTGGAGAATGATGGGTTCCAACAAAAACAAGACGAAAACAACAGACCCTTATTCTTATCATTATTATTGTAGTTGTTGTTTATATAGTTAAATGTCTATTTTCTTTTTTAGGATTAGAAATGGGAAGCGGGAACCAATCATATAAGGGTGTCTTCTTTTCGTTTAAAATTTGACAATTTGAAGTTAGAGTCAATTTGTTAGAATTTGTCGGAAATTGCTAGTTTAATTCATTAATTGCTTGTTGATGAACATGATTGTTGGAGTTCATTAGAGTTTAGCAGACAAAGGAGTTGGAATTTGCCGAAATTTACTCAAATTTTGTGGCATTGCTGTAGAGTGTTGTATCCTGTTAAATAAACTCAAAAACACTATGTTAACAAACCCAAAACAAAACTTAGTTAAAAAGGAGATAATAAACTTAGTTCAATTTAGAATCGAAGGATAACGGTACCTACAGATGTCACAACTACTACCAGCAATACCATAACTGAGGTTGTTAAAAGCAGGTTAGTGTTGAGAGTTTTTAACCCGTTTAACGCATATTTAATTTATTGGATCAGTTGAGATTTTCCAACACGGAGAGACCTGCTCTCAACCCTTTTAGTTATATATGTCATAATCAATTTCAATTAACTTTAATAAGTAACTAAACTAATAGAATCTCAACTATTTTGAACAATGCAACAATAATACAATAGGTGACTATCTGATGAACATTATGGGTATCTTTGGCAAAAAGCAGCTGATTTTCCAAAAATAGCAACTTTAAGCCTTAAGCTATTAGTTGCTCAACTCTAAACATCCAAATAAGTTGTCAAATTATTTTGAATATATTCAGTTACAACTACAGCTACTTTTGAGAATTTACCCATACTATCTTTTAACTTCAACTTGCGATACAGCTATGTCATTACTATTTCATGACAACTTTCAACTATTTTCTTCTAAATTCTTTGGTATTTTAAAGTATAGTAGCTACAAATAATTTTTCCAAACATGACACATGTATTGTGTGGTTATGAGGTTTGATTTTTAGTTAAATTTATAAGTATTTTCTTAATTTTTAACTAGTTTTTTNCTAATAAAATAAAATAAAGGATAAACGTGTTAGCAAATCACTTGCATATAATACATTTATTAAACAGGTCAGGTTAAGGTGAGTAATTTTCAACTGTTTAATAAATGGATAAGTTTGGATTAAAAGATTTTCGACCCGTATAATTTTAACATGAATACAAATATAACCTAACATGACCTATTTAACAATCCTAACGCCTCTAATTGTGACTCTGCCCCAAGGGATGCACCGTCAACGTCATCACCTCCAACAAGTTCACAACTGCCACTAGTAAGCTCCTCCACTAAATTCTAGTGTTACCAGTTGCCACCTTCAAATCTTCTTCATTGCCACCTTCAAATTATAAATCTTCATCATGCCACCTTTAGCATAAATACCTAACCAAATTACATTGCGTTGATTTGCGGATTAATCTTTCGCATTGATTTCAATAAAGGTTCCTGACGTTTGGGATGATAACAAAAAAAGGTGCCTGACGTTTACCTATGTCCATTTAGGGTACCCAACCTTTTGAATTAATTTACATTTAGGGTCCATTTGGCTTACCCAATGAAAAACTCTGTTAGAAATTTTAAAAGTTTTGATAGAATATGTAATCCAAGAGGAGTTTGCATTAGAAAAAAGGGTGGAGTTTGAAGATAAATATTCGGCTACTTGTAAAAGGCTGAAAATAATCCATAAAAGGTCTAAATAAAGGCTTAAAAATGTCCATGGAGGGTCTATGTTTCATTAATTGCTGATTGCATAACTTTTCAGATCAAGATTAAATAAGATTGTACAAGAACCCAAGTGTTTCGGCTCCATGTATTGTAGAAGTCTTAAGGCAAATTTCCAACCAAATCTTAATACGAGTGTCAAAACCATGAATGAAACTCTAACTCATGATCTAACATAGCTTTTATTGTCGTCAACAATCAGACACAAAATGGGAATTAATTCAAAGGTTGGGTACCCTAAATGGAAATATGTAAACGTCAGGCACCCTTTTTATTATTACCTTAAACCTCAGGTACCCTTTTTGAAATTTTTCCATTTAAATAGTAATGTTACCAAATCATATCATATTTCAAAAAAGAAAAAATGGGGAGCTTAGATGATAAGCTCTCACATCTTCAATCTTGAGGTCGGGAGTTCAAATCTTATTGCCCTCCATTTCTAAGTGGGAGGTGGTATTTGTGGTTTAAATACCTTTGTGTCATATTGAACTTAGAACCCGACTTTCTTATCTGTTTGGAAAAAATAAACTAAAAAAATAACTAAGAATCAATTGTTGTCACATTGTAACTCTATTTTTGACCTTGTAATTTGGACCATTGCTACGAAATGGAGCCAACATTAGTTTTTAAAAGGGGATAGATTTTTCTTTAATGGGAGGCTGCTGACTTCTATCAATGATGTACATACTCTATTGCTTCTATCAATGATGTACATACTACTATTGTTAGTGATATACACCCATCAAACAAATCATCAAAATTCACGATTCAAGTAACCTGTCATGTCACGCCCAAAACATGTAACCTATGTGTTGCAATTAGTTTCTACATCTACCCTTTATTTCCAATCTAAACTTTTTGAGGCAAGAGAACAATAACAAAAACCCCTATTTGAAGTGACATTAATTTAGAGATAACTTTGTACCTAATTTATGATCCAAGTTAAGCTCAGTTACATCACAATGAGATCTAATCGAATATGATCACATTAAACATGAAAATGACACTAGTTAGTTTGTGCATGACCCATGTATCATTGAGTTCCATCAAGCGTCACCATCTCCTTTCTCTTCATTGTACAATATCAGCTCTGAAAATTGCCAATACTCCAATGTCCAATAATTGAATAGATACAAATATACAATAGCACTCTCAAAGCTATTACTGTTTTAACTTTTCAAGGTTTAACTAACATTTACTGCATGAAAGTTTTCTCATGACATATCAGAAATTCTAAGATAATGTTTTGTTATAGTATAGCTTTTTTATTTTTCAAAATGGATTAAACAAAACATCAAAAAACAAATAAACTTGTTTGTCCGTTGCATATGTGTTGCACGTGCAATATCTGTGAAATATATGTAATAGAACTTCTAAGAGTACGTACATGATAAAAAAAATTATCGCATAATATATAGATCAACAGTGACCATGGCCCCTTGGGCCGTAATGTAGCTCCATCCCTGACTTCAATTATCTTCAGTGTGGATGTTGGTTGAGCTTCAGTAGTGGAACTAATATCAACTTCAACCTAAACTTGTGTGGATGCTGGTTGAGCCGCCTCCTGTTCAAAAATCTCAACAATCACTTGAACCTCCTTTTTTCTTGTTACTATCATCTTTTTTACCCGAAAAGACTAGATAATAGCCCGAAAAAGATGATAACATGACCCACGGCACTTCCTATATGGAGAGGCTTGTCGATAATCAAAGGGATGAAAATGGCGACCACTTGTGTTATTGGCGTGAACATCGAAACAAAAAACGACTCCTTCTTAGTAGTGCTCCATGACATGACCATCATCGCAAGTGATGACATGATAATAGCTGCGTAGGCTAGTATAGCTTTTACTAATATACAACTCTCTCAAAGCTACTATTGTTTTGACTTGTCAAGGTTTAACTAACAACATCTTTCCATGTATGAAAGCCTTTTTTTTTTTTTTTTTTAATGATATATCAGAAATTCTAAGATAATGTTTTGTTATAGTATAGCTTTTTTATTTTTCAAAATGGATTAAATGAAATATAAAAAGACAAATAAACTATTTTGTTCGTTGTATATGTGTTGCACGTGCAATATCTGTGCAATATATGTAACAGAATTTATAAGAGTACGTACATGATGAAGGAATTTTTATCGCATAATATGTAGATATCAGGGGTGGATTTAGTAAAGGGGTAGGGGGTTCAGGTGACACCAACAAGGTTTGGGTTAGTTTGAGGAAAAAAAAATAGGCCCAATAGCTGACACTAACTAAATTTGGCCTTTTTCCTTATACTGACCCATAAACCCTCAAGAAAACCCACACTTAGGAGTGAGAAAAAAAAAAAGAAAAAAAAAGAAACAAACCCTTCAAATTCCAGTCGACTGTCGATCAGGAGAGAGGAGAGAGAAACAGAAACCCAAAAACCAAAAGAACAATTTGATCTTCACATAATCACAATTTCTCAAGAAACAAATCAATCATCACTTCTCAAATCTTTTCTGTTTCCAATAGTCGCCGAACTACCGTGAGGGTCGAGGATTTGGCATGAGTGAGGTAATTGGATCTTTGCCCAATTTCAGAATTTTTAGATGCAATTTCAAGATTTTAAAATTGAGATATTTGTTGGGTTGTGAGACAATTGCTTTCTTCTTTATTTGCTTTTTCTATTCAAAGAATTCTAAATTCTTATAGTATCAAATTGCAGTTAATTAAATCATTACATTTGATCCTACTTTGTACTTTTCATCCTCCACGTGCAAACTGTAGACGATAAGTTAGATGACCAATGCAACTAGGATTAATAAACTATAATTTGAAATTATTAAACTAAGTCAATTATGGAAGTCTTTGGTGCAAAAGTAATTTTTTTCTTGCTTATTTGCTTATACCTTTGGTGGGTCACTTGATTGAGTGATTTAATTTGTGAATAATTGTGAAATATGATTTACATGTGTATGGGATGTGTTTATAGTTTAATTAGATTTCACTTATACATATTATATTTAGCTAAATTAAATTTAAACTAATATTTGATCAGGTAATTATGGAGAGATTTTTCAAAAGGAAATTGTCGTCAACATCTGATACTGGAGGGCTTGGTGGACCAAGTTCTATTCCGAATGTTTAAGATAATAACCCTCTCAATACCCCTCAAAGAACCCCTCAAAGTACTCCTTTAATGCCTACATATATTGATTTGGATAACCTCCATGTGATCCTGCAAAGAGGAAAAGAGTTACTCTTTATCATCCTAATCAAATAGATGAAATAAGGAGAAAGTATTTGATTATAGGGCCTTGTCAACCTCGGGGTCATGATTTTTGATGATTAAAATCTACCCGCAAGTATACAGGTGTTGTAGTACTAGATTTGCGGGGTAGTATCCACATGGAGGCTATTTAATTTCCAGTTAGTGATTGTGTATTGTGAACCTAGAAATCTCTCTAAGTGAAAGCTCCGGTTTATATAACTCTAAATTGACTGATTAAACAGAAACTAAAATTAACAGTGGTTGTAACTCAGTAGAGACGACACCTATGGATTGGGTAGTTACTTCGGATTAACCGCACTTTGACTATATTATTAACCTAGATATTCTCATGTACAAACTCAACTAAAAGTCAAGCCCGGATTTAATAAACGTCCTAGACTAACTGATTACCAAAAATATTGATCTAAGGTGCACACCTATCCCTTACCCCTTTAATCGATAAGTAGTATAGGGTT
>BSSO01007587.1:0-10862 GCA_030267885.1 Mesembryanthemum crystallinum | reverse complement strand
TCCGATCCGAAGTTGACCCGAAACCGAAATTGACCCGAACAAAAGTCCATCCGATACTCGAATACTTTGAATTTATGAGTTCTAAAACTAATAAAATATGAATATTACTTAATAAAATGTACATAAATCAAAATTTCATATATATTAGCTTTATAAACCGTAAAACTTAAGCTTAATTCATATTAGTATGACCTAAAATTCAATTTAATCCAAAATCCGTGCCAATCGTAACCCGAACTAACCCGACCCGTGTTAATCCGAAATCCGAAATAACCTGACCCGAGTTGACTCGAAACCCGACATTAGCAAAAACCCGATTCAACCCGACTCGACCCAACCCAAACCGTAGAATATTTTAATCCGAATTAACCCGAACCGATAATAACCCGACCTAGAATCGACCCGACCCACCCGATTGCCACCTCTACCCATGGGACTATTTAAATCTCATACTTAACCAAAACCAATAACTTATAATGCAACTCGCATAACCAAAGTCCTGTGAGCCCTACAAGCAAATAGTTTAAATTCGCAACCTTTAAGGGATCCTACCTAAAGATTTCTTAACCCTCATTACATATTTTTAGATTGTGTTCATACCAATAACAATTATTTATACATTCCTTTTTATACAAATAATTATATTTGTACATAACATAATTCAATAGTCCACTGACTCAACAATGAGCCCATATTAACTGTCCTTGAAGCAATTAAGAGACTTTGCAAAACCTTCTTGTGGGGGTGCTCTCCTGATAAGAAGCGCATGGTGATCATAAGGTGGGGCTCTCTTTGTAGACCTAAAAAGGAAGGACTTAACATTAAGAAAGCATTCAGCTGAAATCAAGCCCTTATGCTCAAATGGATCTGGAAGCTACATGCTAATCATGATTTTCTCTGGGCTTTCGGATTCACAACTACAAACTCGAGGGACTTCTGTATGGGTTTACAGTCCTAAGAACTCCAGCTCTTGGGAATGGACTAATATCATTTCGGTGAGGGATGTGCTAATTGCTAAATACTCTTTTATCTCCTCTGCTATCCAAAAGCTTGAAGATTGCTGCACTAACGGTAAACTCAATGTCTCTAAGGCTTATGACCTCTTTAGAGATTATGGAACTAAGGAAAAAATGGGCTACTTCCATCTGGGATAGTGCCCCGGTTCCCAAACATGCCTTTATTTCTTGTCTTGCTATTCAAAATGCCTTGCCTACTGTAAGATAATTTGATTAAGCGAGAGGCTTTTTTTATCCTTGTCAGTCGTTGCTCTCTGTGTGAAGCAGACTATGAGACCAGTAGCTATCGTTTCTTCGCTTACCCTTTATGCTAATCAGATCTGACAAAGCATTCTCTCCTAAAATGGCATTACCAGAAGAGTTCTCAGCTTGCATCATCAAATCCGTTGGTTCTACAACCACAACAGGGGTAAAGCCATCAAGAACAAGCAGCTTAGAGCTTCTTTCACAGCTACCATATATGAGATATGAAGACAAAGAAATCTCAAGAGTATTCAAAGGTCTTAAGAGGCAGTGTGATCAGCTTGTTAGACATATCCAGTTCAATGTTTGTGCTAGACTAGATAAACCTAGGCCATAATTTGCTTTATTTCTTTTTCTTGGTGACCATCTGTAATTTGGGGGTTACACTAACCTTCCAAACTTTGTAGTGGACTCATCCAGGGTACCACATTGGTATCTTTTGGGAGATGGAATGAAAATTTACTCACTATTTTCCAAAAAAGAAAAATAATGAGTCCATATTTCTCCATGTAAGAATCATCAATCATATTTAAATTATAATTCTTGAATACAATAGCACTCCATAAATCTCATGTCAATACAAGCATATAAATTACACACGTCAATAATCATATTTCATTGTGTATTAACATGAGTCAAATTTTTTAATAATATTCACCAATTCCCCAAATAGCATGCTTACAATGTATAAAATCAAATAACAATTCAAGCATGCTCATTAAGCTACAGTTAGCAAGTACCAAATTTTTAATTGGTTTGAGAAGAATAGTAGACGCACAATTATTTTAACTCACGCTCACAAAAAATAATGCATATGGGCTCCTAATTATTGTCTTGGGCGACCTCAGGATCTATAACATCCACAAGTAAAAATCTAATCAATGCACTTGATTTTTAACTTACGAAAAATATTTCTAAACTTCTATTTAAATACAACAACAATTTTCTTCACAAATTTAGCTTTTAGACACCCGAAAGTCGCAAAAATAACCATGAAGAGTCGACCCATCAACCGGCCCACTGCACAGCTGCTATCGGTAGCAGTAGACATGCTGCTCAGCAGCAACAGCAGTGCCAAATAACGACAGTAGCANTTTTTTTTTTTTTTTTTAATTTCCGAATTCTCCAGAAATCTTAAACAGTAGATCAGCAATAAAATTTAGCATTATTTGAGTCTAAAAATAACCAAATAATTTCCAGATCTGAAAGAAATAACTTTGCACTTGAAATTATTGTGTAAATAGCACTGGAAACACCAAA
Organism: Mesembryanthemum crystallinum; assembly: GCA_030267885.1. Lineage (NCBI taxonomy): Eukaryota > Viridiplantae > Streptophyta > Magnoliopsida > Caryophyllales > Aizoaceae > Mesembryanthemum > Mesembryanthemum crystallinum. Next base: position 8,343 of record BSSO01007587.1, on the reverse strand, counting down.
AAAATCCCATGAATCAACAAGATAATTAAATTTGAAATTGTGATCAAAATTCCAGATTAAATTCCTTCTACCTTAACAACAAAATTTAAATCTAACATGCTAAAATACTTTTTTTTTTTTCAATTCAATTCGATGTACAATTTTATCAACCGAAACCTTGAAATCAACAAATTTCATGATTTTTGTGCATGGAAACCCTACAAAAATTGAAATTTTATTAAGAATATGAATAACCCTAATCTAGAAGAATTCAAAAGAACATACTACCTCTTTAGGCAAAGCGAAATTCATCTAGGGTTGTACATGCAATTGTTCTTCAAATTAAATCATTAGAACTAAAACTTTAAATAGAAAAGATTTGTTTAATATTTACTTGAAAATTGAATGATATTGATTTATCTTCATCAATCAAAACCAAAAGGAGATGGAGAGAGCAAAGATGTTGAACGTGCATCAAGAGAAGGGAAGGCATTTCTTTTTTATTTTTACTTTTTTCTTTCTTGGTTTACAGACATGAGACTAGAGAGAGAAGAGGAAGCAGTTTTTGTCTTTTTCAAAACGTGATATAGGTAGAGACTTGGGGAGAGAAGGAATCCCATCACAACTCAAATAACTTTTTTTTTTTTTTTTTCTTTCAAATAGATAAATCCGAATTTAATTTAAATACAATCAACCCCTTTCTTCTTTTTTTTCAAACATATCAATGGTGAATTATTATTCATTATTCAATAATAAAAAATGGTATCAGAGCCTATGGTTAAACTCAACACTAATTCTTTTTGGTGTATAAATTAGGAAGTAAAATTGTTTACAAGAATAGGATGGGTGGGAATAAAATTTATTTAAAATTATTAAAGGCCGTTGATCATGGTTAGTATTTAATTGGGTTATCTGAAGTGCTCAAGTGGATACTAAATGTTGTTATTTTATTTTCGTGTTGCGGAATGATGAACCAAGGAACCCTAGGGCTTTATGGTGGGACGGCTAGATTTCCTTGGAGCTTTACATCGAGCGCTCATGCTGTTGCTTTGATTACCATAACCTATTTTTGGGAGTGGATCTGCCATTTGCAGTAGTATACCCGGCATATTGGTTGGTGAAGTCTTTTGGACACAACGCCATATGGCGGGGCACTCGTATGTGACAGACGAATGAGAGTCCGAATTTGATCGCAACCGTCTACGGAAGGAGAACCTAGAGACTATCGCTACGCGAGCATTGCAAGGATGGGTTGTGCATGCTCCACCATCTGACATACAAGTGGACAAATGAGGCGGTGAGCAAGCCCCAGCTCAGGATACAGTACCTCATGGTAATAACGGCAACAATGACTAAATTATGCCGAGATCGCACCACCTCCACTCAAGGAAGATACGGCCGACCAACCCCTACCGCACGATGATAGTGACGATGACGGGATGCCAGCCCTCGAGCCCATCCTTGCTATTCAGCACGAAGTGGAGACCATGGACGAGGAGGAACCTGAGGAAAACTTAGAAAATGAGCCGAAGAAAAATCCGGAAGAAAACCCAGAAGAGGATCCAGAGGAGGATTCACCAGAGGAAAAGGATCCTGCATGCAGATAATCCACCAGCGCCCGAGGACCAACCAAGAGAGATAGGCCAATGCGTTGTCCCCAACGTTGAGTTAACCCTGATATAGGATACGACAACGAAGGGTGGGGCCTTGGATTCGATAAAGAAGAACCAGAGATGGATAAGGGGGACCTAGAGATGAATGCAAATCCACACCTGGCGGGAGATGGAGACTTAAATATGGATGAGGAGTCGATCTCAGAATTCATTGATCTATTCCAATAGTCGATGAGGACAGCGATAATGACTTCTTGTATAATTAGCTTTTTTTATCTAAACTGAATATATTCGAGTAGGCTATATAAGGCCAAACTTACAATATAGTTATGAAATTTTGGGATATTGTGTACCATTAGAGGATTATTTGTTTGGTTGTCTTAATTCATAATGTTTTGGTGATTATTTCTGGCTGCACCTACAAACGTGACAGGGTTAAGAGCTTTATAGGGATAGCTGGCTATTACAGAAGATTTGTCAAAGAATTCTATAAATAGCTCAGCCAAACCTGATGAAGAAGACCACAAAGTATGAATGAAGTGAGAATGCAAAGAGCAAGAACTGAAAAAACGGCTCATGACAGCTTCAGTGTTAACACCTACGTTGCACGGAGACGGGGACGGGGACGAGTACAGGGATGGGGACGGGGAAATGACAATTCGCCAAAATGCAAGAAATAGGGACGGCGCGAAAACGTAATATTTTAAAAAATAAAAAAATAAAAATAAAAAATAAAATATAGAAGTAGAAAATAATATATAAACGGTTAAATGGCAACCGCGAACGCAAAGAGGCTACCCACCCACTCGCCGCCGTGCCGGTGATAAAAGAATGCCGCCGAAGAAACGAGTTGGCCTCTGGAGGTTAGAAAGAGAGAGGGGCGGAGAGCTCTATTTAGGTTCTAAAAATTTAGTCTGACTTCTAGTTTGTCTGCTTTGCAAGAGGTAAGTGGGTCTTTTTGTTTTTGTTTATATTTTTATTTTATTTTTTTTAACAAAAAAAACACCTCGAAACGCCATTCTGGCTGCCAGACGTTTCGGGGCGTTTTGAAACTCAGTTGAAACGTTTCGCAAAACGTTTCGTGCCTTAATCGAAACGTTTCGATGGCATTTCGTCGTGTTTCGAAGATGTTTCCCTCCCCGAAACATTTCAGTGATGGGAAAGGTCACCTGCTAGGCAATTCCGTGCTTTCGAGGTTAACTTTATCGTTGGGGACAGAAGGGAATAAGGTGTACATCGATCTTCAAAGAACAGACTTGGATGTTACACGTGCAAAATGGTCACGTTGTAGCTTATGCGTCATGATGGCATAAGAAGCACGAGAAAAACTATGCAACCCATGGAGTTAGCTGCCGTAGTCTTTGTCTTGATGAAATGGAGACACTACTCGTATGGGGCAAGTTGCAAGATTTACACGGACCATAAGAGCTTAAAGTACATATTCTCAGAAGGAGTTAAATATGAGACAATGGAAATGGCTGAAATTGATTAGAGATTACAATTTTGAGATCCAATACCACGAGGGAAAGGCCAACATAGTGGCTGATGGATTGAGTCGGGAAACCTCTCATTTGGCTAATACTAAGATGGTGTTACCAAATGAGTTGTTTGAGGACTTTAGGAAACACAACCTACAAATGGTCGAAGGTGGGCGAACGGGCATTACTAAGTGTATTGATGTTAAGGCCATCGATATACGAGAAGATACATTTAGCTCAACCTGAAGATATCAAGTTGGAAAAGATCAAGGCAGCTAAGAACGAGGGTAGGATCGAGTACTTTACATTTGTGCAGATGTCACGATCAAGTACAAGGGTAGATGGTGCGCTTAGTTTTAAAAGGCGCGAGGCGCACCGAGGCGCAAAGGGTCCTCAAAGCCGAGGTGCGAGGCGCGAGGCGAAAGCGCACGGCTCACGGACGCGAGGCGCACAATTTATATTATAAATATTTTATAATTTTTGTAATTATTTTACATAATATTTTCTATTTAAAACACATTATTTAAATATTATTCAAATATATTCTTTAAATAAAATAAACCAAAAATGGATGTAAAATCATAAAAGAAATATATGTGAGGTAATATATGATAGTAACAGCTTAAGAATATTAAAGTGTTCAATGTGAAACAACATGTATGAGATGTATCATAGTAAAAAAAAACAAAAATAAAGTTAAGAGTTAGTGGAACACAGCTGTCAAAATATTGTCAAAATATTATAAGGAGAGAGGAGGTGAAAAGACTGTAGAAGTCAGAAGTCGAAACAAAGTCTGCCTTTGAGAGAGGACAGTTGTAAAGCAGCTCTTAGAGAAAAGAGCTCTACAGCCTTTATTATTAAAAAAAAAAAAAAATCAGAAGAACACACTGATGGTGGGTCGAAGAAAGCAAAAAGAGGAGAGAGAAAGAAGAGCAGACATGAAGAAAAAGAGAGAACGAAGAGCAGATAACGTCGTTGTCCGCAAGTCAACCACCTGCTTAGGTGGTTCTTGTCAATGGGCTCGACGATTAGGGTTAGGGTTTTGGGTTGCTTCCCCTTTTTCTTCCACTTTTCTTCTTTGTTTTCCTTTATTTTTCCAACAATGACACAAAGGCGCCGCCTCCCGTCACCGGAGGCGTCTTGAGGCGCGCGCCTCTTGGGATCGCATCACCTCGGAGGCGTTTAGGCTGGCGCCTCACTACGCTTCGCGCCTAGGCGCGCCTCAGGCGCGCTTTTTAAAGCTAAGATGGTGCGTACCCAACATTGCTAAGTTGAAACAGAAGATCTTATAGGAGGCTTATGGTGAGCATACTAAAGGTGATAAACTGTACAAGGATCTAAAGATTCAACTATGGTGGCCAAGGTGAAGAGAGAGGTAGCCAAATTTGTTGCCAGATGTCTCACTTGTTAAAAGGTCAAGATCCTAATAAAAAAGTCGTTTTCTCTCTCCCACTCTCTCTCTCAAAACCCTACCCTCCACCCTCCATCATTTTTCTCTTATGGGCTGCCATTAGCGTTTAATTGGTGATGGTAAGCCCAAATCGTTTAAATTTCTTTCGTTTGTTGGTTTTTCTAGTTCGTTTATTTCAACAAGAGTCTCTTCTTTTGTGAGAGTTTGTTTCTCTCTCTATATGAGATTTTCACTCTCACATATGGTGAGTTTTGTTAGGGTTTATGGATTCAAGGCATCGGGGTTCGGATTTATTTGCTTTCTACCATACTATATGGATTTGACTTCCCAAGCAATTACATTTTTGAAGATCTCCAACCAAGTGAAAGATGCAGAGACATCGAAAATGGCGATTAACTACAAAAAAGCCACTGTTTCGGAAAAGATGCGCCTGAAATTGCCATTAGTTAATTGTTTGGTTAGTATGATTCATGTTTGTATCGTAGATCTATTATGTTTAAGAAGTTATTTCGTTGTATATGCCGTATGACCTTTCTATTAATGAAAACCTTCCCCCCCTTCAAAAAAAAAAAAAAAAAAGGTCAAGATCCAGCATCGACGACCAGGTGGTTTAGTTCGGATGGAAGTGGGACTCCATCTCCATGGACTTTGTGGCAGGATTACCAAGGACCAGGATTGGGAAGAACACCATTTTGGTAATTGTGGATCGTTTGACCAAGTTTGCGAGGTTCATCGCCATGGACACGTGAACCATGGATCAATTAGCTAACGTTGATGTTAGAGAGGTTCTAAGATTACACGGGTGCCCTAGGATATTGTGCCAATAAGGATACTCGGTTTTTTGTCAAACTTCTAGGAGAAGCTTTAGATTGCCTTTGGGACCAAGTTAAACACGACATATCACCCAGCAATATTGCTTAGACATAGCGCAAAATCCAGACCTTTGGAGGACATGATATGAGCATGTGCATTGGAACTTTAAGAACACAAAGGAGAAAAAAGTTTACCATTGATCGAGTTCTCGTACAACAACAGTTACCATACAAGCATCGATAGAGCTCCTTACGAAGCTTTGTATGAGAGAGAGTGTAGGACTCCTACTTGCTCGAACGACATTATTGAAACGATTGTTTTGGGACCCTAGTTCATTCAAGATAAAGTAGATTAGGTGAAGGTCATCCAAGAGAAAATGAGATCAGCATAGGATTGACTTGACAGAAGGTGTACGCTGACCAACATCGTTGACAAGAAGAATTCCAAGGGAAAATGTTCTATCGAAAGTGTCTCCTACGAGAGGAGTGACGAGATTCGGGAGGAAGGGCAAGCTCAGCCCTAAGTATATTGGCACGTATGAGATCCTACAGCGAGTTGGAGAGGTGGCCTAAAGGCTAGCCTTACATATGGAATTGGAAAATAATCACAATATCATTCATGCTTCCCAACTTAGGCGATATCACCAAGCCCTAACCCATGTACTTCAACCAGATACCATTCAGTTAATGACACATTGACCTACGAGAAGCAACTCAGATACTAGGTGAGAAATCTAAGCATGTTGTCGACTCCGACTATTGCGGCTGGATCAATGACTTCAAAGATCAACTCATCATCCATATCTAAGTCTCCGTCACGCCAGATTTGAATCCTCATCCATCTCCAAGTCCTCCCCATTCATCTCTTGTTCTTTTTCATCGAATCCAAGGCCCCACCCTTCATTGTCGTTTTCTACATCTACGTCAGCCCAAATGATGGGGATGACGCCATGGCCTATCTCTACTGGGTGGTCCTCAAGCGCCAGTGGGATCCTCTTCCTCTAGTGGTTCCTCCCGTAGATCCTCTTATAGATCTTCTTCCGGATCCTCTTCTAAGTCTTCTTCTAGATCTTCCTCCGAGTCCTCTTCTGGGTCTCATCCATGGTCACCACTTCGTGCTCAACAGCAAAGATGGGCTCGAGGGCTGGCATCCCATCATCGTCACAATCAACATATGCGAGGGGTTAGGCGGCCATATCCTCCTCGAATGGAGGTCGTGCGACCTCAGCAGGATTGTCATTGTTGTCGTTATTAGCCTAAGGTGCTGCTCGCCGCCTCGTTTTTCCATTTGGATCTCGGGTGGTGGAATATGCACAGCCCACCAATGCAATGCCGCACAGCGAAATTCGAACTCCTATTCGTCCATCACATACGAGTGGAACTCCCGCCATATGGCATTGTGTCCAAAAAATTTACAAACTAGTATGCCTGGGTATGACCACTGCGAACGTTGGATCCATTCCCAAAAATAAGATTATGGTAATCAAAGCAACGGCGTGAGCGCTCGATGTGAAACTCTAAGAAAATTTGACCGTCCCACCACCAAGCCCTAAGATTCTAGGGTACATCCTTCTACAATACGAAAATAAAATAACGACATCTAGTACCCACTTGAGCACTTCAGATAACCTAATTAAATACTAACCATGCTCACAGCCTTTAATAAGTTTAATTTTTTTTTTAATTCCCACCCATCCTATTCTTATCATCAATTTTACTTCCTAATTTATACATCAAAAAGAATTAGTGTCGAAGCCCTAGAGTCTGATACCACTTTTTGTTATACAATTATGAATGATAATTCATCATTGATTTAAAAAATGAAGGGGTTGATAATAATTAAATTAAAATCAGATTTATTCACTTAAAAACAAAAAGCTGATTTGAGTTGTGATGAGATTCCTTCTTCCCAAGTCTATCCCTATATCACGTTTAAAAAAGAAAAAAAGACAAGAGAACTGCTCTCTATATTCTCTCTTCACGTTCAAAAATAAAAAATTGCTTCCCTCTTCTCTATCTCTAGTCTTACATTAGTAAACAGAAGGAAAAAAAAATATAAAAAAATAAAAAAGAACACCTTCTCAACAACACTTGTTGCACGTACAACATCTTTTCTCTCTCCATCTCCTTTTGGTCTTGATTGAATAAGAGAAATCGATCTCATTCTATCTTCAAGTAAGTATTAAACCACTCTTTTCGATTTAAAGTTTTAGTTTTTATGATTTAATTTCAAGAACAATTAAAACCTTAGATGAATTTTGTTTGGGCTAAAGAGATGGTATAATGTTGTTTTGAACAATTCTAGATTAGGGTTATTCATATTCTTATTAGAAGTTCAATTCTTGTACGGTTTCATGCTTACAAATCATGAAATTTGTCGATTTTAGGATTTCGGGTGATAAAATTGGCCATCGATTTGACTTGAAAAATATTGTTTTAGCATGTTAGATTTAAATTTTGGTGTTAAGGTAGAAGGAATTAAATCTAAAATTTTGATTATAATTTCAGATTTAGTTTTCTTATTGTTTCATGGGAGTTTTTTGCGTTTTTAGTGCTGTTTACACAATAATTTCAGGTTTAAAGTTATTTCTTTAAAATCTGAAAATTCTGGGGGTGTTACATATGGTGTTACAAGGGAGGCTGGATCTTCGTCTACGGGCATCAGCTTAATATCAACACTTTGAAAACTATGCCGGATTGATGGACCAACTCGTGAAAGGCTACACTATGAGACATCGAACTAATAAGAGGGTGCACGGTATTTTAGATGTTTGTTTTCTTAGAAGGGAAAATCAATGCCAATGCTTCTAACTATGACTGGAAAAACAAAAATACTACCAACTTTTTCGAAATTAATGCCAATTCTCCCAACTTTTACCTTGTCAAACGAAAATACAACCAATCACCAGATTTAATTAAAACTTGTCGGAAAAATAATTTTCTTTTCGGAAAGTTCATTTTATTTCATTAATATGTACTTTTATTACTTAATTGTTTTTAACCTAAGTGAATCTCCTTATCTTTCTTCTTTATTAAAAGAAATGAAACAA
>BSSO01007586.1:0-10863 GCA_030267885.1 Mesembryanthemum crystallinum | reverse complement strand
TGTACTATTCATTTCCAAAAAATACATAAATAACACCCATTTATCTCCACCATCAATCTATTTACCCATTTTAATAATTATTTTTCTTTATCTTTTTCTCTACACTATCAAATTTTACCACTTCTTTAGCTTTAGAGTGAATAGTACAATGTCCATGTAATGGTGGGACGGAGGGAGTATAATGTAAAGAGGAGATATCAAAGTTGCGATGAATTTCAACTACAGATGCAATTACACTACAAAAACATATCCATTACAGTTTCTATATATCGTTGTTGTATGACTTGTATCTAATAGTCTTCCAGATTCTGGGGGAAGGGGAAGCACCAGAGCATACCAGCAACAAACCTGTTGTAAATAGAGACTAGCAAGGATAGGGATTTATTCGCGTCGGAACACTGAAACATTTGCACAGACCACAGAGATCTTCACTACCAGCATTCATCAATGAAAAATCAGCTCGTATAGGCAAATTCCATTGTCTGGGAATCTTAAAAACTGCCACGAAACAAGTATAAGACTTCACTAAAGAACTAATCGAAGGATAAGCAAATGCCATGTTAACCCCTCAAAATTTTCTCACAAAACAGCCCACCATCGAAGTTCCCAACATATCTCAGCACCCAAGTTATTGACAAAAACTTGGGAACAGATTTGAAGCTTATCTCGGTGGAGGTGGAGGCGGCATATGGTTCCTTGAATATCCCAACCATGCAACAATACCAACCGCAAGGATTACCCATCCCATGACATCGTACTTCAAATCACTGGACTTCTTCTTTTTTGTGGAAGTCTGACAAAGAATAACAAAAACAACACAAAATTATACTATTAGAACCATGGTGGCAGATACAACAACAACAACAACAAACCCAGTTACAACAAAATTATACTATTAGAACCATGGCGGCAGATAATTCCAAAGAAACAATAGAACATTACTCAAAAAACAAAATGAATACTAAAAACAATATGATGAAGGACCAAAAGATTTAAAAGGGAAGAGAACAGAGGATTGACATTACTAAAAATAATTCCAAGTTAAAATTCCACACGTTACCTTAGAGGAATTAGAAGATGAAGGTGCAGGCCCCATTCCCTGTTGGCCGAAAGAATGCTTATGGATCTCAGCATGTAGTTCTGGAGCCTGAAAAAAAGTTTGCAATGACATCAAAAGATCTACAAGTTATGGTACGATCAAAAAAACATCTCGACATTGTAATCTTAGCTCCAACATTTCCAAAGGAACCAAGAAGTTGCACAAATGAAAACACAGGCTACTATTACAGACCAAAGATCACCAAAATCTCAAAAAGCTTAAAGATGCAAATGTTACAGACATCACAGGAATAGTGAGAATATGCACCAGGTACAACATACAAAGAAAAAGCTGGTCAGTGTTACTTTACAGATCTACCCTACCTTACAATATACTCCCTTCGTCCCTTTCAAATGTTATCAAACCAATTCTAGATGCGGATTTTAAAATACAATTGTAATGGCTCATTCTAGATGTAGATTATGACATGATTTCATATGCTTGCTTATGCCAAATCCTAGTTAATTATCGCTCAATGTTGATTATTCGAATAAAATGATTATCGGATTGTGAGTATTTATTGCCCGCGAATGCCGGATATGGCGAGTTTTTGTAATAGATGAGATGTATGATAAGTGTGATATATGTAAACATATATAATTAGATAGTTAACGCTTAACGTAAACTTTCCTATGCCCAAATAAGGTTTATGAGCACCAACCCCACAGCCTACCGTCGAATTAGACTAGGGTGGAGCAATGGCACACAGACCCCGGACCCCCGGTTGGTCAACAAGCTGCTTGTTTACGTAGGCTCGAGGAGTTCGTCTTAGCTCTGGGAGAAGCAAGAGCGCACGAGAACAACCATGATGGTGTGCAAACTAAAATGTTCAAAGATTTTGCGACCCTCACTTGTTGGAGAACCGGGTGACAAAGTTCGACAAGCTTTTCGATGCTATCGATTGCCTTGCAGACATACGGGTAAACATGGCAGCCTACGACCCCGGGGTGAGGCTAACAGTTGGTGGAAAACAGCAAAGGAAGACAGGGAGTCTGGTTGGGCGAATTTCCAAGAGGCTCAAAGGGCCCCATTCTACCTAGGTCCATGCGCCGCCAGAAGCAGATAGAGTTCCAAGAGCTCAAGCAAGGCAACATGACGGTGCCTGAATACGCCGCCAAATTCAACGAGCTCTCTGTGTTCACCCCACTCTAGTTCGAGATGAACAGGATAAGGTTGATCGGTTTGAGAATGGGCTCAGATAGCGCATCCAAAAACTTATGGCTAGGACGTCCTCAACATGCCAAGAGGCCTACGACAAGGCTATTAACATGGAGCGCATTCAGAACCGGTGCTATAGTGTGCTGGGCAAGAATAAGAGGAGAGATGATGTTAGAAGTTCTGGGAGTGGGCATGTTGACAAGAAGCCCAGACGAGGTTCTTACAAAGGAAACAACTACCAAGGTGGCCACAATGGAACAGTGAACAACAATGGTGGGAACAAAGGCCAACAGAGCAACCCTCGTTGTAGTCAGCCATGCCAAAGATGTAACAACATCCACCATAACTGTGCTGGGAACTAATGACTTGATACGAGTGTGGAAGACTACGAGTGTGGAAGACTAGGCCACAAGCCTCCGAGTGCTGGAACAAGGAGGGTCAGAACAAGAACGGCAACCACCAAGCCAACACCAACGCCAACCACCAGGGAGAATCTTTGTCATGAACAGGGCCAAGGTGGAGGCCAACCCCAATGTTGTTGCTGGTACATTTCTTGTCCAATCTAACCCTGCTTATGTGTTGTTTGATTCCGAAACTTCCCATTCTTTTCTTACTGTGAACTTTGCTAAAAAGATAGGGTTAGCGCCTAACTCCACATGTAAGGCCAACATCACCATCCTGACGGTCCCATCGTACCTTGCCGAGCTTTGTTTGAAAACTACTCTATCATTATAGCTAGGTCGAACCTCCAAGGGAACCTAATCCAATTTGACCTGCCCGACTTCGATGTGATCCTAGGCATGGACTAGGTTAGCAAACATAGAGCACGAACTGAATGTTAAGAATAGAAAAAATCCCTAAGGAGTCCCAAGGGTAGGAGAATCTCTTATAGGGGGCAGTGATCAAACGCGCACTCAAAGCAGCTGCAACAAAGAAGAAAAACAATGGCTACCAAACCAAGAGCTGCCCCATATACCCATGCCACATAGTTGACACCACCATGGATAGTGATAAGCTAGACCCTATCCCCATAGCCTCTGGATACCTTGATGTCTTTCCCGAGGAGATACTTGGGATGGCACCACAAAGAGAAATAGACTTCACAATCTCCAAAGCCCCAGAACGAATAAGCCCAGCTGAGATGGAGTTAAGGACCCAAATAGAAGAACTTTTGGAGAAAGGCTACATTAGACCAAGTGTCTCACCTTGGGGAGCCCCAGTCCTATTTGTCCAAATGAAGGATGGAAGCCTCCGATTGTGTATTGATTATAGGGAACTCAACAAGATCACAATCAAGAACGGGTACCCACTTCCTCAGGATCGAAGACTGTTACTAACCAGAACATAATAAACACAATTGATATCCACTAATGATTAAATTGCCATATTCTTCACTTGGGTTCATCTCCCCATGCCTCTCTTTTTCAAATAAGTTGTATTTACATCAAGTTTCCTAAATTATTTGGGAACTTATACTTGAAAATCTAGGTTTAGAATTACATCTTAAACTTCGATGACATATAAATATAGGGAAATAGTTAGGTGGCCCACTTGGGGCACCCAAAGGTGCACCTACAAGAGTAAATTAATATTAGTAGATAAGATAATATTTTGTTACATAATTTTTCCAACAACAAAAACCAAATTTACTCATGGTGGTGCACCCATGGGTGCCGCATTAGAAAACCTAACCATTTTCCTAAATACATGGACTTGGATTCAATCCAAATCCATGGTGCTTCATAAGGCAAATGCTTAGGTGCCGCATTACGATGCACCTTTAGGTGTCCCTACATGGATAAATATTTGGTGTTGTTGAAAAAAATTATATAAGAAATTTGTTCTTATCAACAAGGACAACAATTACTAATTTACTCATGGAGGTGCACCCTTGGTGCCCCTAAGTCACCTAACTATTTCCCATCTCAAAGTCTTAAAACTTAGGGAATTTTAAATGAAGTCACTACCACCTTGGTCACTTAGAATTCCTCTCCTCCCTTGCTCTACATAAACAATTCAACCAAAACACAAACATGCTAGGGGTAAAGGCATTAGGAAGTGGAAACTAGGAACTTCAAATCCAATTCTCAAATACAACACAAGTGTCATTCATCACCAGATGATTCATGACAACAAAATTAAATTATAAAATAGGACTGCAGCTATGCATCTCCTTGTACATCCACTTTGAAGAAATAGAAATAGTGCGAAAAATTTATTATCATAAAACTGTTTATGCCAAAAAAAAAGTATGCGGCCTATGCTTGCACGGGTATATATACACGTCAAAGCAGCATAATTATTCAACAAGAGGCTTACAATAGATGCAAGAAACAGGCAGATGTAAGGATGCTTCAACAGGGCACATTAGGCAACTTCGTAAAAGATAACTACAGAAAGTAAATCACAAGCTTTCAAGGGCCAATTCACAAGATTACTCCATCGACATATCACAAGTGCTAATGGGATAGGGATGAGTGATCTGCAAAGATACAGGGTCTCAAAGATTACTCAAAAGGTTTCCTAAATTATTTGGGAATCTATACTTAAAAGTTAAAAATCCAGGAATTAAATTACATCTTTAACTTGGATGACATATAAATATAGGGAAATAGTTAGGTGCTCCACTTGGGGCACCCAAGGGTACACCTACAGAAGTAAATTAATATTAGTGGATAAGATAACAAATTGTTTTATGATTTGTCTAACAACAAAAACCAAATATTTATCCATGGTGGTACACACATAGGTGCCCCATTAGGAAATTTAACCATTTCCCTAAGTATATGGACTTGGATTAATCCAAAGCCATGGTACTTCATAAAGCAAATGCTTAGGTGTCCCATTAGGGTGCACCCTTAGGTGCCCCTGCATGAATAAATATTTGGTTTTGTTGTTAAAAAGATTATAAAAGAAATTTGTTCTTATCAACAAGGACTACATACTAATTTACTCATGGAGGTGCACCATTGGTGCCCCAAGTGAGACACCTAACTATTTCCCATCTCAAAAAGCCTTAAAATTAGAGAATTTCAAATGAAGTCACTACCACCTTGGTCACTTAGAATTCCTTTCTCCTCCCTTTCTCTACATAAACAATTCAACCCAAAACACCAACAATTCACCCAGATGAATGTCACATGAGGTCGTGAATTTTGCTCTTCTTGTACTTCATAGCATCCTGTCGTGTGTTAGAGGACATCTTCTTCCTTGCCCTCTTAGCGTCTTGCTATAGCGCTATCTCACTTCTTCTTCCTTCTTTCTTTATTATTCATTTTTTTTAAGGATTTGGAAGCATGTACTCCATCCTTATACGATGAACAAATTAGATAACTAAAGCCTCTCTATCCCCATTAGCTCTATGTGCTTATGCACATCATTTACAAACATATTTCAAGCAAACATATTTCTAAATAAAGGGAAACTAACTAACCAGTAACTTAGAATTAAAACTCACCCCTAAAAGATAGAGAAAATATTTCCAGCACCCCAATAAATCACGCCTATCACCAAAAAGTGTTATGTCTAATCTTAAGCTTATCAAACTCCTAAAATAGTCAGCAAGAGAAAGTAAAATTAACAAGATAATACATTTACAAATTTACAGGTTTTTCAATATGAATTTCTCTATGGGCAAGGACATTTGTCAGAATAAGACTTAAGACCTATGCAAAAAAAAAGGGAAAAAAAAGCAATTTTAAAAGAACATCTTCTAAGAGAGAGATGCCCTTCCCCAAACAAATGAAGAATCTAAATTGTCCAAATGCAAGAATTCAACTACATGTGAATTTACATTATAACATTCAAACAGCTGTTGACACTCATTTGACAGTGGCCATCATTTTAGATACTTGGAAACATAAAGTTATTCTCAATTTTGTAGTAGAATACCACCCTCATGTTTACTTTTAAAAAGAACATCGGAGAAACAAATAATCCCAAATAGAAACCATTTAGATAAGTGAGTTAAAATTGCTCAAATAAGTTCCTCGTCTGGCTTCCATTATCCTGTTTTCCCATAGCAAAAGCCAAAAATCATCTTTCACCTAATGTTAGCTTGAAACGTGCTTTCAGCAAACCACAACTCAACACATTTCTCATTTATCTCAATAGTATCAACAACTATACAAATAGATACATTTTAAAGATTTAATCCACTACAAAAACAGCATTCATAAGCAAGAGATAGTTTTTCTTACCTTTGATGATACTTCCAAGGACTTCTTATACAACTCATTGGCAGGATCCTACATAAGAAAATACGGAAAAAAAAACCACATAAGCAAAAACCCTTTACAGCCATTTACAGAGTGAAACAAAACACACACACAAAAGAAATGAACTTTCCCATTACAAATTTCATTTAAACTTTTACCTCATCAGCTGCTTGCTGAAAGAAATCAGCTGCCTTCTCAAAGTAAGGTTTAGCGTCTTCAATCTCAGGAATCATAAAAGCATGTGTGGTATACGCATTCGCCAAACACCACATTGCGTCATGCTTCTTCGGATTAATCACCAACGCCTCCTCTAGCTTAGAGGTCGCATCTTAATTCACAAATTTTTTTCGGAAAAAAAAAAAAAAAAACCCATCAACAAAATCTCACGAAAAACCTAATGTTCGTAACAACGATAACAGCACCCTACTCAAAATCAGTCAATGAATCAACTAATTCCACAACAAAACCCTAATCTAAGAGTAAAGCAATTAAACCTATAAGCATCTTCTTAGAATCGGCGGGTCCTTGAAACTGGGAAAGCTCGATCAAAGCACCTCCCCATCTCGTCAAATTCTGCAACAACAACAACAAAAAGGCAACAATTTCAGCAAAATCAAGATCTCAAATACTACAACAAATAGATTGAGAGAGAGAGAGAGAGGAGAGAGAAAAAGGGGGTTTACGAACATCGGCGTCTTGAGGGTTAGTGGCGTAAGCGGCTTCGGCAGTCTTGCGAGCATGCTCGAAGAAGAGAAGGCGGTCGAAATCACTTCCCATGTCCATCGTTGTCGACTATTTACTTTCTCTCTCTTAACTAACCCTGTTTTTCTCTCTCTAGGGAAGTGTTTGTAGTGGGTTAGGGCTTCAATGGCGAAAGAAATGGGGAAATGGGAGACGGCTGCTATAACGAAGGTTTTTCGGAAGGGGTTAAGATTTTCACTTGAGGCGGTTCGCAAACTGCAATTTTCGGTTTGGATTTTTTCCACGTTATGTATGTGTGGGTACAAGACGTGGAAATTGGGATTAGGGGATGTCAACAAGCCGAGCCGACTCGAGTCGAGTATTGTTTAGCCTTGTTTGGATACCAGTTTTTTGAGTCAGTTTATTGTATTTTCAGCTTGTTTGACTATTTGACAATTTAAAATTACAATAAAACTTGTTTGATAACCAGCTTGTTAGATAGCTTTTTGTACCCAAAATCCAATTTGGAAAAGATTAGGGGGTAGCCTTTTGCATTGCCTTGTTGAATTTCTCTTTTCAAAATGACCCTCTTATCCCAATGTTGCCAATAATTGTACGTCAACCAAATTTACCCAAATTATACCTATGTCTTTATTTGTCATTTTACATATTACCAGCTACTTATAACCAGCTAACTTTACTAAACATTTTTTATAACCAGCCAATACCACCAACTAATACAACAAGCTATCAACAACCAGCTAATCGAACCAGCTACCAGCTGATTGCCAAACAAAGCCTTTGTTTGTTTTTATTTTTATTTTATTTTTTTTTTTGGAAAAAAAGACATGTGATGTGGTCTTACTTCATTGATGGATTTAAAGTCTCCTTAATAATCAAACTATGGATATCGATAGGAAATTCAGACTCCCAGAAACGACAACTAACCTCCCAAGACTGCACATACGCAAGCTTGTGGGCAACTCTATTAACACATCTACTAGCATGACTCCACCCTAACGGACTCGAATCGAATATTGTTACTCATAGGAAAATCTTTACATCTCAAGTAAGGTTGTAAACAAGATGATACACTCACCAGCAACTTGATTGAGTATGTCAGCGAGCCATTTGTGAGTGTATCTTCTTGTTTATTACCTTCCCTGAGATGTAAGATTTTCCTTTATCCTTTTTTTTTTTGTATATTCTTTCTCAATTTGAATGTAATAGTTACTCTTCTCGTGTATGTTCGCCGCATTAAAGTTTATGTAGATTTTAGTGGTGTTTTTAAAAAGGTAATCTATATTAGATTTTTTGGTAGTTATTGATTTTAAATATCATTTTGTTCAATTATCAGCCAACCTCAAATTGTAATATTATCAATTAATCCTATTTAAACAGTTAAACAATACTAGTAGTTACCAAAATAACTACCATGGTCATTTAGTTGACCTAAAAAAAATGTAGGAAACGCTACATCATATGTAGCATTGTGCTTTAATTGGGAAACGAGTGACTTTGTTTCAAGTGGTTATGTGATTACCTTTTATTTCAGTGGTAAAAATTTCACGGTTTCAAACTCTCATTATTTTCTTTATGTGAAAGAATGCGAGGGATACCACATAGTTGGACTTTAGCCCAAGTTAATTCGGATGTGGGTTTGGACATTTGGGAGTGGCAGTTATATGCATTAGCCCATACAAGATGGGCTGTGTAGATATACCCAAGATGAGTTGGGTTAAGTGGAAATCCATTATTATCGCATTTTAAAACACAAAAATATTCTCGTAAACCTACATAAGCAAAGTATGTGGTATAATTATTTGGTAAGAAAAATATGTGCTGCAAAATGAACTAAAAGAAATCAATACACTCATCGTAGGCAAATTCAGAAAATTAGATAGTCAATGTGTGTACTATAAAGTTCAACATCATCTTCTTTTAGCAAAGGGAAAGCACCAAAGCATACCAGCAAATGGCAGCAATAACCTGATATCCTAGAAAGACAGAAAATCATTGGAAGAAGGCACCAAAACATTGCTTAGAACACATATATATCTTTAAAACCAGCCTTCATCAATGGAAAATCAGCTAGGTAAGTTCAATTCCATGGAAATCTTAAACTACAACAAACAGATATATGGGCTAAAAAAACCAATTGATCAATAAGTAATGGCAAGTTAACCCTAAGAAATTCTCAAAGAACACTCCATGCATACTCCAGTAGATCTCGGCACCCAGGTTCTTTGACAGAAACTAAGAGCTCGTTCAAAGCTTATCTTGGTGGTGGTTGAGGCATTTGGTTCTTTGAATATCCTAACCATGCCAATATACAACCTCCAAGAATTACCCATCCCATAATATCATACTTCAAATCATTGGATTTCTTCTTTTTTCTCGATGTCTGAGAAAGAAGAACGAAGACAATACACAATTACAAGTATTAGTACCAATGCAGCAAATGATCCTAACGTATGAATAACATGTACTCCATCCGTCCCACTATTACGTTTCCAAACCATCAAAATTTTTGTCCCACCATTACCTTTCCAAACCAAATAATCCCCCATATCATCCCTAAATTACCCCTTCACTATCTAAAATATACAATAAAAAACTCTTTTTTCTCTCTCCAATCACTCTCTCTCTTCTAATTTTATCTCTCTCTCACAACCAATTACTTATATTCTCTCTATTTCACAAGGGCAAAAATGACTAAAATTTTCCTCCTAAATTCTTGTGCCAATTTTGGTTTGGAAACGTAATAGCGGGACGGAGGGAGTATAAAACAGTGATCG
This sequence comes from Mesembryanthemum crystallinum, assembly GCA_030267885.1. Taxonomy (NCBI): domain Eukaryota; kingdom Viridiplantae; phylum Streptophyta; class Magnoliopsida; order Caryophyllales; family Aizoaceae; genus Mesembryanthemum; species Mesembryanthemum crystallinum. Next base: position 910 of record BSSO01007586.1, on the reverse strand, counting down.
GAGAATAGTATGAATAGTTTTAGAATCAAGAACACTAAATCCTAGTGGAGAGTCCACAAATGTTACCTTAGAGGAATCAGAAAATGAAGCTCCAGCACCCTGTCCCTGTTGACCAAGGGAATGCTTGTGTATCTCAGCATGTAGTTCCGGAGCCTGAAAGTATAGGCAATGATATTAGCAAATCCAAAAGTTACACACACAAGCAAACATTCATATAGTTAAAGCTTGCAGATGGAGATGTTTATAGATGTAATATCCCCAAATATTATTCAATTGCGAATAATAATTCCCCATTTAATTAATGGTTTTAAAAAAAAAAGAATTGATTTTATTTATTTTAGATTTAATTATTTATTTTCGGATTTTATTTTAATTGAAAAAAACACAAAACTGAATTTGAGGTTTAGTAGGATTCATCTCCCAAAAACCTCTCCTTGTTTCACGTTATAAAAAATAAAAAATAAAAAGAGAGAGGGGGGTGAAGGGAACTGCTTTGCTTCACTCGCACGTTCAAAAAAAAAAAACTGACTTTCTCCCTCCAGTATCTCAACTCTGTAGAGAGAAAAAGAAAAGAACATATCTCATCTCTTCTTCTACTTTGCCCTTTGATCGAAAAGGAGGACTAATCCCTTCCAATTTTCAAGTAAGTGTTAAACTACTCATTCTTATTCAAAAAATTTGTTGTTATGGTTGTTATTGAACAATTATAGATTAGGGTTTTTATATTCTTGCTTTAAACTCAAGGGATATTATACACTGTACCCCTCACTACCCCTCAAACCAAACATAATGTACACCATACCCCTAACCCCTAACTTCTGTTCAATTGCCGTTAAATGGCCATGTGAAAAGACCAAAATGCCCTTTTCTTTCTCATCACCCCACCCACCCTTCCCCATCCTTTACTTTC
>BSSO01007585.1:0-10863 GCA_030267885.1 Mesembryanthemum crystallinum | reverse complement strand
CTGTTATTTACTTGCTGGAGTAGAGATTATTGGGCTTTAGCTCACCCTTTTTTTTAAATGTTTTGTTTTCAGGTAATCTTGAAGGGGATGGGCATTAGAAGTGAGGACGTCACTCATCTTTTGAGACATGCCTTTATGCAATATTTTTCTAAAGATTGAATTTTGTTGAAACACTTATTATATGATCACTTAATTTTCCGAATAATTAGTTGCAAACTGCTGTTATTATAGACCTTTTTGATAGTTATTCGAATTTGGCCTTGTGTTTTCTTTTAAGAAAATACGGCAGTAACGCCTTATTAAACAGTTTTCCGCTACTAATAATAATTCAAAATCTATTTACTTTTATGTTGGTTATTAATATTTGATATTTTTAAAAAGTAGGGCTTTACAGTAGTAGATCTCCAAGGATGTGTTGCTAGTGCTCAGTAGGTGTATAACCTTTTGAGTTTCTCCAAATTGGTGAGTTGAGTGAACTCTTGAGTGTCGATGTCTGTGAGGTTGACCGCTCCCCCGCTTAGGATTTTCTTGATGAGGTATGGGTCGGCCTAGTTGGGTTTGAACTTCCCTCTCTGGTCTGTGATAGGATCCTTATTTCCTTGAGGACAAGTCTCCCTCTTTTCCGGAGCTTGACCGACTGATTTTAGTGCCTTGCTATTCGCCATTAATAGATGTAAGAAGAGTGGAGGGCTCTTAGTCTTTTCTTACCTAACATCACGAGTTAATCGTATCTGGATTGGATCCAATCAACTTCGGGGATTTGACTTTCGAGTGCAACCCTCAAAAAGATGGGATTCCGAGTTGTATCTGTAATATGGCTTCCATGTTGTATCCCAAAGAGTAAGGTGTTGTGCCCATAGAAGATCTAATTGAGGTGTGGTATCCAATAAGGCGAACGGGAGCTTGTCGGGCCAATCCAAGTATGTTTCGACCACCTTTTAGATGATTCTTTTGACGTTTTTGTTTACAGCCTCGACGGCACCGGATGTTTGGGGTCGATATGTGGAGGATCTTTGATGTTGACTTTTGAAGTATTTAAGGAGCTTGGCGACCTCTTTCTTGAAATGCGACATGTGATCACTGATGAGTTCGTGTGGAACTCCGTATCCAGTGATGATGTTATTGCGGATGAACTTTGCCATTTGCCTTGATGTGAGGCTGGCGAAAGATTGTGCGTCGACCCATTTAGTGAAGTAGTCAATGACGACTAAAATGTACTCGTGACCCCCGGCTCCTTTATAGGCAATCTTACCAATGACGTTTATTCCCCAAGCTGAGAAGGGCCATGGGGAACTGAAGGTGTGAAGCTCCTGTGGAGGTAGATGTCGGAGATATGCGTGGAACTGGCATTTAGCGCACTTTCTAATGAACTCGTAGCAATCCCTTTCCATAGTGGACCAATAAAAGCCAAGCCTTGAGACTTTTTTAGCGAGCATGAGACCGTTCATGTGCTGCCTGCACACCCCTTGGTGTACTTCGCTCATGAGCCGATGGGATTCCTCCCAACACAAAGGAGGTTGACTTTGTAGGGTGTCCTTTTGTATAGTTTTTCTTGTACTAGGAAGATGTGCGTGGCAAATTTCGTTGAGCATTGAGAGAGGACTCATAAGGGTATGTCCCGTGAGCCAAGTAATTGAGCACATCGTGTACCATTACTCGGATTCATTATTGCACTCTTGGCTTGTTCGCAAAAGGAGGGCTCGCTTCTTCTTTGTACGTGTATAGGTAGCATCGCGACGAAGTAGGGCATGTTGGTCATAGAAGCTGAATTTGCCAAGGCATCGGCGAACTGATTATCGTCTATAGGGAGGTACATGAACCGGATGTCATCAAAGTGTTCTGTCAGCCTTTCAAGAATTTCTTGGTAGAATGCCAAGTTCATTCTAACCTTCCATGTTTGGGAGATTTGGTTGATGATGAGCATATAATCCCCATAGACCCGGAGCTTCTTTATGTTGAGGTTGACGGCGGCTTGGAGCCCAAGGGTACATGCCTCGGACTCGGCGGCATTGTTGGTGACCTCGTAATCGAGCTTGACTGAGAGAGGTGTGTGTGCACCTTCGTGAGAATCTAAGAGTATCCCTATGCCAAAACCCTTTTGATTAGAGGCTCCATCAAAGTATAGTTGTCAATGATCCTCTTCGATTGCCACTACGTCCTCGTCGGGAATTCATACCCCTCATCCTGGTGGAAGATTAGACATTGCACCAAGTAATTCGAGACGGCTTGGCTTTCAAGGGTTTTGATGCCCTCATACTTGATGTCGAACTCTGATAGTAGGACCATCCATCTTGACATTCTCTTGTTCAGAGCCGGCTTCTCAGAAAAGTACTTGAGTGGGTTTAATCTCGATCTAAGGTGGACCATGCTTTGAAGTAAGTACTGCCTTAACTTCTTTGTTGCTCACACTATGGCGAAACACTTCTTCTCTGTTGTGGAGTATCGTGTCTCGTAGTTTAGAAACTTCTTGCTTAGATAGTAGATTGCTTTTTCCTCACCCTCTTGCATTTGGGCTAAAATGGCTCCCATGGCGGTGTCAGTTACTGTGAGGTAAAGGATGAGGGTTTCCGGACTTTGGATGAACCAAAATCGAAGGGTCGGCTAAGTATTCCTTGATCTTGTCGAAGGCTCTTTGACACTCGTCATCCCATTCCGTCATGACATGTTTTTTTATCTTTTTGAAGATTGGCTCACATGTGATTGTCATTTTGGAGATGAAACGGCTGATGTATTGTAGTATCCCAAGGAACCCTTTTATTTTGGTCTCGTTTGTGGGAGGTGGCATGTCGATGATGGCTTTGATCTTGGATGGATCAATTTCAATCTCTCATAGGATGACAATGAAGCCTAGAACTTTTCTGACTATGATGCCGAATTTGCACTTTCGAGGGTCGAGCCTCATGATGTACTTGCGGAGCCTAGTAAAGAACTTCCTTAGATTGGGTATATGCCCTTCCCTTGTTATGGAGGATACAATCATGTTGTCGACATAGACTTCTACCTCCTTGTGGATCATGTCGTGGAGGATTGTGGTAGCCATCCTTTGATATGTCGCTCTGGCGTTCTTTAGTCTGAACGGCATTTTATTGTAGCGAAACAGCCCCCAATGGGGGATGAAGGTCGTCTTGAGCTTGTCCCTTATGGCCATTTGAATTTGATTATACCCGTCATACCCGTCCATGCTTGAAAAGAGAGCTTTCCATCCCATGTTGTCTACTAGAATGTCGATGTGCGGCAAACGAAAGTTGTCTTTGGGCTGGCCTTGTTCAAGTCTTGGAAGAAGACACAAACTCTGAGCCTCCCGTCTTTCTTCGAAACTAGCACGATCTTGGTAATCCAGTCCGCGTATTGCACTGTCTCCATGAACCCGGCAGCCAACTATTTCTGAATCTCTCATTTGATCTTAAGGGCCCATTCGCTCTTCATCTGGCAAAGCTTTTGTTTGACAGGTTTAGAGTTAGGGATGAGGGCTAAGGTGTGCTCGACGATTTCCCTGTCAATACCCGGCATATCTTCGTAAGACCAAACAAACACATCCTGAAATTCAGTTAAGAGACCTATGAAGTTTTTGCACTCTGTTGGTGATAAGGACAAGCCAATTCGCACTTGGCGGGGCTCACCCCCGTCATTAGTTAGGTTAATGAGTTCAGTTTCTTCAATTATCGAAGTGGATTATTCGTGTGCAATTAGTGCTTCGATTATTTCTTTTGGAAACTCTATTTCATCGTATTAACAACTAAAGAGTTTGAAGGTTATGCGAAAGAGGTGTTCATTTCATTGATTGAAGGGAAAGGTACTACAGAAGTAGAAGAGACAAACTCAGGGGGGACAAATGGGACAATGCCAGACTCCTTATAGGAAACAGGCTCAGACTCGGAACTAGACTCACACTCAGATTCGGAGGAAGCGAACCCTTGGCCACTGTGGATCTTGATCTTGAGTTGATGCCCATCTAATGAAGTCCATTTGGTGGTGTAGCTCCACGTACGGACAATCTCACTTGTCGTGGTGATGAGCTTAGAGGGATCAAACCCTTCATCAACTAATGCAGAGTGAAGCGAGAAGCTTGATGGGGATCATCACGCTCTTGGTCGAACAAAAGACTAATTGAGTTGCTGTCAATTGATAAGTGCACAAAAGAACATATTTTACTCCCCTATACTAGTTCTTTAGTTGTTCCTTGTTGAGTCGTTGTGTCATTTTAGCTTTTATCTTATGTTTTGGGTTTTATTTACTAGTTTCTTAGTATATAGTTAATTTGATGTTTTAATAGTTGTTTTTGGTTTTAGAAATAGAAGACCATGAGCCTACAGAAGGATCATGGTGAGAAATAGAGCTGGAACGCATTGAGTAACATGAATAGTTACAGCAATAGAGGAACAGATTCGGTTCAGCTAGGAAGTTCCTCATGACTTGGACGAATTGGAGTTGAATTTCATATGATCTTTACAGCTGTATTTTACACATGATATGAAGAGCTTTTTGGCCAGATTTTATGCTCTAGAATATTCCTAAATATTAGCCAAAGATTGTGTGCTTGGGGAGCAAGGCAAGAGATAGTGTTTTATGGCAAGTAAGACTCTACACTTTCCTAATTCTAGAAGATCTCTAAAAGATAAAGAAGGGAAGGTGATAATCTGCAAATATTGAGGTTTTGATGTGCCTTTCGTGCTTATATAAAGAAAAGATCAGCCAGAGAAGAAAAACGTTCGTCCCTTAGACGAATTTGTGCTCTCGTTGCAGCAGATGTAGAGGAACTAGTCGAGGAACAGGGGGTGTTCCTGCAGCATCGCTGTTGTTCCACTCTTCTTTGCTTGGTTTTCCAGCATGGTTTCCCTTTCCCTTTTCTTTATTTTGCTTTGCAATATGAGTACTTAGGTTCCTAAACTCAGTAGACATATTGGATTGAAGCCATGTAATAGATATTGATGAGACAAGTATTTTGATTTTATGTTAATCAATTGCTAGTTCTTTTACTCATGCCTTATTTGCTATTAATGATCATCATTGATTGTTAGATTAATAAGGAGCGCTACTAATTGGTTTAGCATGACTGCTATCGCTAGTTAATTATCTATGTCCGTAATTGCATAGACCTATTGACATCCTATGCACGGTGTATTAGGGTTATTCTAATGGTTAGGGTTAGATTGCAAGGCGGTTCGGATCTAACTACAACAAAGGAGAGTTAGGGATTAACTTGTGTCTATGATTGAATTTCTAGAGAGAAAGAGAAAATACCCAGTATCTAAATTCATCAAAATATAGAGGAGAGTTGATCAAGTGAGTCGAAGAGGAAAACGCGAAGAAAGAGCCCGACCCAGGCGGGTGGCATCACGGCCAAAACCCCACCCGGGCGGGTGAGTAGGGCAGTAAAGCATGACCTGCTCTCGGCAGCTTCACCCGGGCGGGTGGGTACTCCACCCGGGCAGGTGGGTTTGAATCTGCAAGGAAGCGAGTTTTTTTGACAGTTCTTCGGCAGGGATTATTTCTATATTTTGTGTATTATATTTTAGCTATTATTTTAGCATGTTTCCTAATGTTGTTAGACTACTTCCTAAGGTTGTTTAGGAAGGTAGGGAATCTAATGTAAGTAGGAAGAGAGGTTGCTTGGAGAAGGAGTTACCTAAAAGGTAGTTTCCTAATTCTAGTCGGAGTTGGATTAGAAAGGTAGGATGCTCCGTGGAGACTCTATAAAGAAAGAGTTCTCAGTTGTAGTTGTGGGTGTGCGACAAAGCCATGTAGGGTGCTCCGGGTTGAGAGCGGGAAGCCCTTGGGGCTTGGGGTAGTCACCGGGTGGTGATGGGATTCACCGTGTTCGTACTACGTTAACTCTAGTACGGGGGGAAACACATTCAGTGAGGTGGGCAGCGTAGCTATAGCTTGTGGGAAGCTTGAGAGCTTGTAATACTTGTAACCCTGTAACCTTGTTGACTCATAGTGGATTTTGTTTTAGGTCGTGTGATCGATCCCGTGGTTTTTCGCTCGGTTCTTTATTTTCGTTGTTGTTTATTCTTGAACGTAATTGTCACCTGTAATCGTTTTCGCTGCCAAATCCCTAACAAGTGGTATCAGAGCCAAGGTAGTGATCGTGGAGACTGGATGAGCAACTTGGGTGGCTGACGAAGCATGTGTAAAGACACCATTTTTGGACTTCTGCAGGGTTCGGTTGGTGATCTCATATGAGAGGTATGTTTAACACCCCAAAGGATTTTTTGGGAGTGCTCTATAGGGTTTTGTGCGTTCGTTGTGTTACAAGTTGATCCAAAGTTTCGATCTTTTGGTGGGATGCTGATATGACTATACCATGGAGGTAAGATGACGATCTTGTTGGAGTAAGATGATGTCGTAGATCTTGAGAGCCTAGCATGGTTGGTCGGTGTTTAGGTGTTGGTGACGGGTTCAAGAGAATCGATGGGATTCGATTCGGGTTACAACGATGGAAGGCACGAAAGAGGGGGTTTGTTAGCTTTGACCTCAAAAACTAAAGAACGAGTGGTTTGATAGCTTTGCCCACAAAAACTATGCCATCGAAACCATGGGTTTTGGTCTACGTGGGAGTTGCAAAATATCAAGGTAATCCCGTGTTAAAAGTTTTAATTTTTTGATATTTATGGTGCAACTGTGATATGTCGACTACGGGTGTGTTTGACAACGGTTCCTAATTTGTTCTTTCTCATGGAACAATGGGGGGAACGTTGGTGATGTCTTGACCAGGCATGGAACACGGGTAGGTAGTCGTTGAAACGGGATTATTGAAGCTTCTAGGTATTGCGTGTGTAAAACTGTGTGCACAGTGGGGTTATTTAAACAAAAATTGGGTCAAGGTTGAATTTTCGTGGCACAGGGTGAAGCTGACACACGGGAGTGTGTGGAACCAAAGAAGACATGGTAGAAGTTGGAGTTTTTTGCTCAGGTGGAAGCGATATTATCTTTTATTGTTCGGGTGGGAGCAATGAGAAACTTGTCACTTCTTGGGGTTGTCTTGGAGTAGGTTCAAAGTTGGGTCGAAGTTGGGTGGGACCTTGGTGATCTTCATGATGAGTTGAAGAGGGTGATGATGTTGATCTTCATGTTGGTTTGAAGATGTTCATGGTGTTCTTCATGTTCATTGAAGATGGAATCACGTTCGTGCATTCTTGGTTCGAGTTCTGAATTTATCTCCAGGTGGGAGATTGTTAGGAATTGTGGAGCTAAATTCATCAGAATATAGAGGAGAGTTGATCAAGTGAGTCGAAGAGGAAAACACGAAGAAAGAGCCCGACCTGGGCGGGTGGCATCACGGCCAAAACCCCACCCGGGCTGGTGAGTGGGGCAGTAAAGCGTGACCTACTCTCGGCAGCTTCACCCGGGCGGGTGGGATTATTTCTATATTTTGTGTATTATCTTTTAGCTAATATTTTAGCATGTTTTCTAATGTTGTTAGACTACTTTTTAAGATTGTTTAGGAAGGTAGGGAATCTAATGTAAGTAGGAAGGGAGGTTGCTTGGAGAAGGAGTTACCTAAAAGGTAGTTTCCTAATTCTAGTTAAAGTTGGATTAGGAAGGTGGGATGCTCCATGGAGACTCTATAAATAAAGAGTTCTCAGTTGTAATTGTGGGTGTGCGACAAGGCCGTGTAGGGTGCTCCGGGTTGAGAGCGAGAAGCCCTTGGGGCTTGGGGTTGTCACCGGGTGGTGATGGGATTCACCATGTTCATACTACGTTAACTCTAGTACACATTGAGTGAGGTGGGTAGCGTAGCTATAGCTTGTGGGAAGCTTGAGAGCTGACTCATAGTGGATTTTGTTTTGGGTTGTGTGATCAATCTCGTGGTTTTTCGCCCGTTTCTCGGGTTTCCACGTTAAATCTCTTGTGTTCATTATTTTCGTTGTTGTTTATTCTTGAACGTAATTGTCACTGGTAATCGTTTCTGCTGCCAAATCCCTAACATTTTCCAGCATGGTTTCTCTTTCCCTTTTCTTTCTTTTGCTTTACAGTTTGAGTACTTAGGTTCCTAAACTCAGTAGACATATTGGATTGAAGCCATGTAATAGATATTGACGAGACAAGTATTTTGATTTTATGTTAATCAATTGCTAGTTCTTTTACTCATGCCTTATTTGCTATTAATGATCATGATTGATTGTTAGATTAATAAGGAGCGCTACTAATTGGTTTAGCATGATTGCTATCGCTAGTTAATTATCTATGTCCGTAATTGCATAGACCTATTAACATCAAGTGGCAACTACTTCAAGTTTTGAACTGTCAAAAAGGCTTTGACTTGGCTAGAGTAAGATATAATCTAGGCTAAATTAACCTCACGGCGGTGTGTTAGTTGTCTAGGGCTGGTGATGACTCTCTAGTTCATTCATGCTTCCATTGAATTATATCTATGCGCGGTGTATTAGGGTTATTCTAATGGTTAGGGTTAGATTGCAGGGCGGTCCGGATCTAACCACAACTAAAGAGAGTTAGGGAACAACTTGTGTCTATGATTGAATTTCTAGGGAGAAAGAGAAAATACCTAGTATGAAGGTGTGGGGAGTTGTAAAAAGGAGAATTGATCGCATGCGGTCCTTATATAGGCATTGGGGTTGACTAGGGCTTCCCTAGTTGACCTAAGCCCAATCCTATGGCCCATATCTCTCTAGTCCAACACTCAATCCCAAGAGAATCGAGGTTTGTGGCCTAATTCATTAAAACATGGATTTAGGCCTTTTAATCTAATAATAAAACGATTAAAGCTATTTAATTTCTAGTTACATGTACATCCTTTGGATAAATAAATGATATAATTCTCAATTTCTTCGGAAAATTAACTATGAGAATTCAATTTACTCCCTCCGACTCACAATCTCCTCCCCATTTTTCATTTTGGTACAACTCACAATCTCCTACCCATTTTCTATTTTTGGACTTCTTCTTTCCCAAAGTGACAACTTTACCCTCCCCTATTTATTAAATTAAAATGAAAATCAATTGAGCTATATAATTGTAATGGGCTAATGGCAATAAACCAAATAAAATTAAAGCATCATTTTTTTTCCAGATTCAGTAATTAGAATTACCCAACCCAATTACCCCCACATTACCCAACCCAATTACCCCCACATTAAACCCCAAAACCCAACCCAATTTCACTCACTCCCTCTCTTAACCCTAATCAGTCGACCACTTACTCCCCCTCTTAACCCTAATCATAAACACATCTCCTGTCTTACACCCTAAGGCCTAATCCAGAATGTTCTTCATTCATCATCGTTGTTCTTCCTCTCACCTCCTTCTCTCTCTAACAATCTGAAAACTCCTCTCTCTAACCCTCCCCTACAATCTGAAACTCCTACTCTAACCCCAACCACAGATCTCAAAACTTCTCTCTCACTCACCTCGACAAAAACCACATATCCGAATTTATAAACCTCAAGATAACTTCAACATACACTTGAAACTCAAAAAATGAGCTTAGATCCATTTTGGGATGAGAGTTTCGTCCCGGAAACTGAATTTGATGAAGATCCTATTGAATTCGAGCCTAGATCTGATGAGTTTGGTCATAAAAATGAAGACATTGAAGGCTTAATCGTCCTTAACACCCCAGAAAGGGACGGTTTTGTTCAGGGGTCGCTTGATCCATACGAAGGGTACATCCCTCACCGGCCGCACTTCCGTCGAAGCCCACCAATGTGGGAGGCGGTTGAAGATCCGAACAGAATTGAACCTGAAAGTGAAGATCCAGGCCCAATGGCACCAGAAAGTGAAGATCCGGGCCCGATGAGTGAGGAAAGTGAATATCCGGCCCGAATGACTAAGGAAAGTGAAGATCCGGGCCCAATGGCACCGGATAGTAAATGGGATGAGATGTTCAAGCGTCATTTTCCTCCGTGGGATCCTTCTATGAGAGATAAGTGCTCGTAATTTTCTGTTTATTTTGTTTATTTTAATTTTTTTTTGATTTTAGGGGCCTTTATTTGAGGATCTGGGTATGTTGATTAATGTTTGTGTTGTTGTGGAGGATGGGTTTTTGTTGGTTGAATGGAGGGTGTGGTTTTGATTTTCTAGGATCTGGTTATGTTGGTTAATTTTTGTGTTGTTGTGGAAGATGGGTTTTTGTTGGTTGAATGAAGGATGTGGTTGTGGTTTTTCGAGGATCTGGTTCTCTGGTTCTGTTGGATGTTGTAGTTGGATGTTGTGGTTTTGTTGATTTGTTTGTGTTTGTGTTAATAACCTTGTGGATTTGGTCATGGTTGTGCATCTGTTGGAGGGAGTTGAATTGTTGTTAGCATGCTCTTTTATTATGAGATTTAGCATTATGTTCTGTAGGGAGATTAGCATTGTGTTTTCTTCTTTAAGGGTTTAATGAATCATTATTTTGCTAAGTGTTCAGTTTATCTGGGGTTCAAGTAGTTTTCAATCAATTTGCCACCATTCTTATCAAGATTAGGCGGCAATATAGACCCTTGCGGCGTCAAACTCAATGATGAGAAATCTTTGAGAGTAAGGCCTTCAATTACTTTAACCACCATTCATCAATAGAATTAGGAGGCATTAATAGGTTTCATGATTAGCTCAATGATGATACTAACATATGAGAGCTTATTTTCTGCTTGTTTGTGTCTGAAACCTTGTATGTAGGGATGGCAATCCCACCAGCATCCAATGGATATCCGCTCCACCCGACCCGAATTAAATGGATATGGGTTGGATATGGATGTAAGTGGATCGGGTATGGATGATGATCAATCATCATTTATCCACCCGACGGATATCCATATCCATTTATTCACTTGAATTCAAGCATATTCTTTTAAATCTAAATACACATCTTACTTTTGTTGAACTTTTGATCACAAATTAGAATAATATCTTTAATTAGGTGGT
>BSSO01007584.1:0-10866 GCA_030267885.1 Mesembryanthemum crystallinum | reverse complement strand
AAAACATAAATTCAAACAAAAAAATTACCTTTGCTACAAATCAAAACAAACACACAACAACAAATACCAAATTCAACACAAATCACTCACATTCAAACAAAAAAGGAAGGAGGAAGGAGATATTGGGAAGCAGGGGAGGGGCTGGTGGGCGAGCTAGGGGAAGGGGAGAAGAGAGAGAAAGGAAGAAGGACAGAGGGGAGAAGAAAAGAGGAGAGGAGAAGAAAAAAAAAGGAAAAGAAATAAGAAAAGAAGGAAAAGAGAGAAATAAGAAGAAAATAGAGTAGAATTTATGAAAACACCCTAAATGATTTAAATAATTAATTTTAATGATTTTTTTTGACTAGATTCCGGTTTTGGGGCTTAATGTGCCAAAAGTGTGATATTTTAATCCCATCTTGACTCACTTAAATTTTAAAAGACCAAGTTGTCCATAAGTGTTCACTTAAAAGACCAATTTGGTAATTCGGGGATTTATCTTCTTTTCTGAAACCTGGTTAGAGTATCATCTTATAGTGCAGAGAGAATCAAACATTCTTCTATAATCCTGCTAATCATACTTGGGAGTTGAGATAATCTATCTTCTTGTCTAAACATTATGGTTTTTCTTGTTTTTAATTCATTCCATATTTCTCTCTCTCATATCTATTCACTTCTTTATCCAGGATGAGAAGGACGCAATCAGAAGTTTAGATCTCCTGTACAGAAGGGTTGAGGTATGCATTGTCCTCGATGTTTCTTTAAAGAAAAATGGCTCATGATTGATGAAGGGAATTTGTCCTATTATTCTCACAAATCCTGAGAACTTTACAAATCATTGACCCCAAGTGAGAGGTTCCAACTTGATGACATACAGCACTGATGTTTTTTTTTTTTTTTTTTTTTTCAAGTGAAAAAGGTCCACTGGTCCACCAAATTGCATGACTTTAAGTTTTCCATATGTCTCCTCCAATTTTCAAGTTTGATATTCTTGTAGCTCATATATATAAATAAGGCCAATATCACATTTAAATTAAAAGTTCAACTCAACTGAAAGGATGTAGACTTCTCATCACAACTATAGAGTATCATATGCCATCGGTTCAGCTTGATTATCCTATGCAGATCTATACATAAAGCCGTATGTCTGTTTGTTGCTTAAGAACTTTTTCCAGGTTCTAACATTTCATGTTGAAACGTGGAGTTTCTGCGGGAAGGCAAATAAAAAAGGAGATATTGAATTAGGAGTTCAGATTAAGCATGATTCAACTTGTGTTAGCATGATATGGAAATAATTGTTTTCTCACTTTCTATTTTACTCATTTATTTATCATATTTCTCATTATGATATCCTCGCCAAGATTGCTAAATGTTATATAAAATCTTAGACTGAGATATTGAAACAAGAGGCTACACCTGCCATGAGATTGCTCAACGATCTTCTGAATATGCAAGATGGGTTAGATGATGAAGGATGGCTAAAGGAGTGCAAGAAGCGTATGATTGAGACATTTCCAAGAGAGGACCCATTTAGCATTATTGTTCCTGCAGGATTTGACTTAGATAAGGTATAGTTGTCTCGCCTGTCTACCATTTGTGATTTTGATTCCTTGATAGATTCTGAGTAACATCGCCAGAAACAAAGTTCTGGAGCATAGCATTGTTCTTTCAATTCATTTCTACCTTTTTCTCTTCACACCATTTCATTCATCATATGCTTAAGACCTTTTCAGTGGCTAGATCCATGTATAATTGAATCTTGTGACCCAAAATTTACCACTGAGATTTGAGACTTCTTCCTGTTTACAAAGTCATCCAGCTCATCTGTTAAGGGTCCCATTTTGGTTGCATGTTACCTTATCTGTTCACTTGCCTAGTTGCCTTGTGAAAGAAGTAAAAGACCTAGCAAATTATTTTGTGAATTTGCTTAGTGTTTGTTTGAGAACCTGGATTAGAAATCTGAGATTTGAGATGAGCTTATACATGTATGACTACAATATTTACGGACTTAAAACTGATCCAAATCCATAGCCTTTTCATAATGGCTCAAGATTGGAGTACTTCAAATGCTACCCCACTACCTTGTCATTAGAAATTCCTCTCCTCTTCCAAACTCCTTTGGCCTCTAAATCCTAAAGCTATCGTACTAGAAGCAAAACACTTAAATGAAATATGGAATTTCAAACCCAATTCCCAATCACAGCATAAAAGAAAAATGGATGTAGTTACAATTTCAATTGCTTACTTCTTCAGCTAATTGAAGCTAACTGTTATCATTGGTGTATCAGCATCAAGGCCCATTGCGTCCACCATTGGAGGCTGATGAGGTTCTCCTGAGGGTAGATTTTGTGAGAGAGGTTGACACGTTGCTGCAAGAGGTGAGAGCTGAACAAATGGAAATGGATAGTGCACAAGGTTTTGATCCGGAATCTGTTGCAGCTCGGTTAAAGCAGCAGGAGAAACAGCAAGTTATACGCCAAGTAGTGAGTTTGCTGGAGCTTGCCATCAACCTGCAATGGTAATGACCACCTACATGGTACAGATGGATACTTTAGCAACTTAGGCTGTAAAAGATTGTACAAATGAACAATGTATATGGTCAATGCTATTTTGTTAGGTCATTTAGTGTTTTACTCTCAAGAATGGAGACATTTTTAGCTTTGTTTGGTAGAGCTTTATCTTGTCTAGCATGTGATATGGGAGAAAGAAGAAACTCTCATCCTCAGAGGTGTACTTTTCTACACTTGATTCTTTACTAGATGTTATTCTATGCAAGAGTTGTGGATGGGTGTTTTAGTCTCTACAATGAGAGATTTTTGGAGAGGCTTGTAAGGCCAAAAACCCATATAAAAACCTTATGTTCATAGTGACAAACTTACAAATCTTAAACTTGGATAAACTGCTTTATCTGTCCAAACTACTTTTAAAGAAATGATGTGTTTCTATACTTTCGAAATTGGAGGTGTAGGAGTTTTACCATTGTAAGTTGCAACTCCTATATTTTGCTCTCTCACCATGGGTATATCCACGGAGCTGATATTCATACATACTGATCTAGTGATAAATATTAATTCAATAGACCGATATTCACACACAAACATTGGAAAACAGGTGATTTTATCAACATTTATAGTGTCGATGTCAACTCATGTATAGGTGTTGTACAATTTTTATCCCATCCTGTTCTGATTTTATGGGGTTAACTTTTATGAGTTTTTGTACAACTCACATGTTTAGAATTTTATCATCCGAACGATGCGATATAATAGTACTCCCTCCGTTTTCAATTGAAGTTTACGCTTTGTAATCCGCAACTCACATGTTAGCATTGTTCTCTTTTAATGTATTTTGACCATCAGAATGGAAGTAAACTAAACTGAAACTAAACATGTTGTAGTGTTGTACCTTACTCCTCCAATATATGGTAGGAGTACTATAGTATCAAAAACTTTTCTTGCACATGCAGCAACGTCCCATAAAACTAACCGTTGCCAGTAATACAAAAAGGCCCCAAAGCTGACGTATCTACCGCTACATCTGGTTCTGGCGGCAAAGTATTCCGATCTGCAATTCCTTAGCTTCCACGTGTCCCTCTAGATTCTCTGCTCCTCACTAAAAGTGTCCAAAATCTCCATCATCTTTTTCTCCTTTTCAATAACTTTATACCGTCATTAATCTTAATTTAATGCTTAAAAAAACAAATTGGAGCTTATGTGTCCATCACACGTAATACTCTAAATTCCCTCTTCTTCCCCAAATCTCTACTCTCTCTCCAGAAACTTCCCTCAATCTCTCCTCCATTAATCCCTATTTATGAGCAAAATTTGTCGAATTTTGCTATCAGTTTCATGATTCATTGCTTCATGAACTGCTCTTAATTGTTTAGCTTTCCCCAAAATCTCTACTCTCCGTCCAGAAACTGTCCTCAATCTCTAATCAATTGTCACAGAGCAATCCCTAATTATTAGCTGAATTGTTAAATTTTGCTACCAATTTCATGATTCATTGTTCGAAAATCTGTCATTAAACTCAATTTTCCCCGAAAAAGGGGAAAATTAAACAAAATGGGGTCGAAATCGGAGGAGAAAAGCGGAAAGATGAGGTGGGTATTGGCGATGGGGTTTTGGGTGCAAGGATTGAGGTGTTTTCCATGGTTGGCTGTGAATTTCTTCCTCAAAGATGGTCTGAAAGTCGATCCTTCAACTCTACAGCTCTTGCAGAACTCTGCAAATCTTCCCATGGTCGGAAAACCCATTTACGGCGTCGTTTCTGATGCGGTTTACTTCTATGGCGAGCATCGCCTTCCTTATATCGCCCTCGGAGGTAGTTCTTCCCGTTTTTGATTTATTTTGGTAACATATCAGTGTGTATTCAGTCTTTTATGGCTTAAATATTTGTATTGAGTGATATTATGGATGCAATTGGTATTATGATTATAATAGAGCAATTATTTGGGGGGGGGGGGGGTGGGTTTATAGTGATTTACCTTGGTGGGTTTTTGGTTGTGGTTTGTTTATTCTAGTTGGTTTGGCACTCTGCTCAACCATGCTTAGTTTCTCTTTTGGGGTATGGGATATGCATTATGCCGAGCTTATTGTTAGGAAAGAGAGAAATGTGACTTTCTTGTTTCCGGTAAGGGTGAGTGAAATTCACCTTATTCAATCCTAGTCCAGTTCAGGTCAAGTAAATTCAATCAAGTTCAGTTCAGTTGAGGTCTAACAACTTACTTTCTATCACATATTAGTATTTATTCAGTGTCCATTCACTTCAGTTCACGTCATCTCAGTTCAAATGAACACACCCTAAATATGATGCTGGCAATAGGATTCTCTGTAGTTGAAATGTGAATGAGCACTTTTGGTGGCTGATCAAGATCTTGCATTTTCAGCAGTAATTATCTGCTTAATCAAGCATATAGTTGCATTGAGCTAGAAGATGAGTAACAGAAACTCTTTCTTGGGAGTACTCCATTTCTTTATGTAGAAAGTCTCAACCTTGAGCCTCCGATGAACCAAAAAATAACTGAGGAGATTGCCCATGTTTATGTCACTCGGGATTTGGTAATGTTGAATAATTGAAGTTTTATTCTCCTTTGTTTGTTGTTTGGTTGATGATGATCGACGCCGGTAAATGTGATCATTTTCACAGGGTTTAATATTGAATGCTATTGGAGTTTATACTTTCATTTTACTGCTCTCTAAAACAAACACGTTGTAAGTTGTAAGCCAATTTGTTTGACTATAAAGGATGAGAAACTATGCTGTGGAAAAACATAAAATATCGTGCTACTGCTAATTGGATGTTAGTTAGGTTTATCAGGAAAATTATGGTAATTTGTGAAAGACAAAAGATATTGTAGAAAATAGATAGTAATTTGGGATCAATTTTGGGCTCATCTGTTCCACTTGGCTCTTCTTCAATGTAAAATAAAGTTTGTAATGCGCCGGTATTGGCACAGCACTTCTCTTGGAAAACTTTGTCTCATTTTCCTGTTCCACGCCTTTGCAAAATTCTATTTTATGATGAAGATGGGAACTGTAAAACACTACTCACTTAAAAAATGCACTAGAAGTCTGCAACACTAAGTCTAAAACACTAGCTGTGATCTTTTGTAAATTAAAACCGAAAAAGATGTGGGGGAATTCTGACAAGTCATTACAATTCTCCAGTAAATATATAGGATACAGAAAATATTGTTGGGATTTAAAAGGGGCTTCAATGAATTTGGGTTTGGGTTGTTAATATTGGGGGGGGGGGGGGGGATACTGCAGTAAAAACTTATTAGTTGTATGGGTGAAATAAGAGAGAAAGGCAAAGGAAGGGAGCATACGAAAATGGACAACAGTTGGCTTGAAAACCCTGGTATTGAACTGAAAATTGTATAACTGTGGCCTTTCTCCACTCATTTGCAGATGAGCAAGTCAACAAATAAAAACACTAGTCAACTGTGTTTTTTAATGTTTTGTCCTGTTAATATCATGGCTGAGTTATAATGGTGTTGGTCTGCTTGATGATTGATATGCATTATACGCTTGTTATAGGAGAGAGGGAGAGAGAGAGAGAAATGTTTGTTTGACATGTAAACATGATGTTGGCAATAGGATTCTCTGGAGTTGAGATGTTATTAAGCACTTTTTCCTAGCCAACCAAGATCTGGGTTCCCATTTTCAGCTGTAATTATCTACTTCTTTGCCCCCTTTATCCAATTTTGTGTTGGAGTTACTCATATTTCTAGTTTTATAGCTTTCTTAATTCTGTTCATTTGTTGATACAGCTGTCCTTCAAGCTGTTTCGTGGGTAGCAATAGCGATGTTTTCTTCGTCAGGCATTTCAATCTTCACCTTGACTTTCTATCTCCTACTGGGCAACTTAGGTGCCTCTCTAGCTGAGGTTGCGAATGATGCAATTGTGGCGGAAATTAGCAAACAGCCCACTTCGTCAAAGAAAGGGCAATCATCTTCCTCAGGGGAGCTACAGTCATTTGTTTGGATAGCTTCATCACTTGGCGGAGTTCTTGGGAACTTGATAGGCGGAGTGGCCGTTGAAAAGTTCACACCTCGAGCTATGTTTTTAGCATTTGGTGTGCTCCTCGCTGTTCAATTGTTAGTGACCATTTTGGTTCGGGAAAGGTCTTTCAACCTTCCCAAGAATCAATCAACTGGTGGGATAAGAACACAACTATTGCACCTTACAAGTGCGTTGCGCAAACCTGAAATTGCTTACCCAATTGCATGGTTAGCAGCCTCTTATGCCATGATTCCTGTCCTTGCTGGAACTATGTTCTTCTATCAAACTCAAGCTTTAAGTATTGACTCCTCAGTAGTGGGGATCTCTAAGGTGTTTGGCCAAGTAGGATTGCTTTTGTGGAGCGTTGTTTATAATAAGAGGTTGAAATCAGCATCACCAAGGAAAGTCATTTCGGCTATCCAAGCCACGATGGCTGTTTTCATGGTTTCTGATGTGTTGTTTGTGAAGAAGTTCTACCAACAAATGGGGGTGCCAGATTCGGGGTATGTTGTAGTTTTCTCTGGTCTTTTGGAAGTCTTATTCTTTTTCAAGATTCTTCCTTTCAGCGTCTTGATTGCACAGCTTTGTCCACCTGGTTGTGAGGGATCTCTGATGGCATTTGTCATGTCTGCAATTGCCCTGTCAATGATTGTGGGTGGATATCTTGGTGTGGCACTTGCATCATTTGTTGGGATCACAGGCAGTGATTTTTCTGGGCTGCCCCGTGGCCTTTTAATACAAGCAACATGTACACTGATACCCCTATGTTGGTCCTCCTGGGTACCTGATCATATCAAGCCCACAGTGACAAAAAAGGAGGAATAGTTCATTTTGCAGAACAGAGGGCGAAAAAGTTGGTTCATAAATCTGAGTGAAGGTAGATTTAGTGTTTGTTTTGTTTGTTTTGTAATCTTGTATTTCTTAGTTGATTTTTTAATTAATGAATAAGTGTTTTAGAGTTGTGATGCAAGATTTTGATACGAATACGACTGTTTGGGCAAAATCTCGAAACACTAACCTACACGTAATGCATCTTACAAGAATGGTGATAAGTATGGTAACAGTACAGTGAGATTCATTTCTTTAGTCCAACATGTTAGTCTATATTTGCTTAGTGTACTATTATGTAGATTGTAGATTTATGATATGTACTAACGCCAATAGCATTTGGGCAATAACAGTTTATGTGGTTCGTGTTACTTCAGATCTTGTTGAGACTAGATAGAATGGTTTTCTTGTAAGGATGTTCAAGGAAGAAATGTTCATTGCTTTCCAACGGCAGCGCCATTCCGCCACTGACAAGGTACAAAAAGGTTAGAAATATGCATAGCCTTGCCCCTAACAAGGAAAGACTGTTTCACAACGAATATGTCATTACTCACTGTTACATTAAAACAGTAACTCATATATGAAGATGACTTGCAGGTCTTCTATCATATGAAACCGCCATTGGCTCGAATGACTTGACCATTGACCCACTCGGCACCATCCCCGGCCAAGAATGCCACAACAGAAGCAATATCTTTGGGCTCTCCAAGACGACCCAATGGGGCCATATTAGTGGATGCTTTCACCTGCGCCTCTGATTTTCCGGCAAAGAATAAATCAGTGGCAATGGGACCTGGTGCAACGCAGTTAGCCGTGATCTGGGTCCCCCTCAGCTCCTTAGCCAGAATCTTAGTCATCGCCTCAACGGCGGCCTTAGAAGCAGTGTAAGCCCCATACCCGGGCTGAAATGCTGCAGCCAGCGAGGACGAAAATGTGATAATCCGCCCTCCACCACCACGCTTGAGCCTCTTGGTTGCCTCCTGACAGCACAGGAACGTGCCCTTCACATTAACAGCAAAGGTGTTGTCAAAATCCTCAATGGTGGTCTCGGCAATGGTGGGGTACTTGGGATCAAGGATGCCTGCCGTGGTGACGAGGATGTTAGGCTGGGCCTTGAAGGCTTCTTCCGCAGCCTTGAACAAGGCCTCGACTTGTGCTGGATCGGACACATCTGCCTGGACCGCAATGGCCCGTGTTTCACCTCCAGGTGGGCTGATCTGGCTCACTACTTCTTGCGCCAGCGCTGAGTTGGAAGTGTAGTTGACTACAACTTTGGCGCCTAGAGAGGCAAGATGGAGGGATATGGCGCGGCCAATGCCACGGGAGGCACCGGTGACGATCGCCACCCGGTCTTGCAGAGGGAGGGTTGTGGATGATGCACTGGATTCTGCAGCCATTGTAAGAGGTAGAGAGATCTGAGGTTGTTGATTTGGAAGTGCTAATTTGTTTTCCAGGATAAAAATTAGGGGTATCCCTCTATTTTATAGGAAAGTAGCCTTGTTAGTCCCAACTCCTAAGGAATAATTAATTGGAGCTGGCAGATCGAACTATTCCAGTACGTACTGATGTAAGCGCTAGCGTTTGCCGATGCCCAAAGTAGATATACAGATACTCCCTCTGTTTTTAAATATATACTCTACTATAGTTTAGTCTAATACTGCCTTTTAGTAGTCTTACTTAATTTGACCATTTATTAAAGGATTCAAAGTTGGTATTTGCAAAAATTTGGTTGGCTTTCTTATATGTAAACTAAGTAACTAACCAACAAAGGTTGGTCTATAGTGGGATTCAAACCTTAATTGATGGAGGAGTTTCAAATTCGCCTTTCTTCTTAGGGCATCCCCCTTGAAGGTTGGAGGGGGAGGGGGGGTTGTGATTTTGCTCCCACCTTCACCCTTCAATGGGAGATGAGGTTGAAGAGGGGTTGGGGTTTATGGGTTTGGCATTGCAAAGACGGTTAATGGGCCCAAAGAAAAAAAAAAAAAAAAAGTTAAAAGAAAAGGTAAAAAACAAATTCGGTTGGACCGCGTGAAGGCAATTGAGAAGGGTGGGTGGAGCGCGTGAGTATTAGGCGCCTGGGGGGAAAATCTAGCGGTCAAACATGTCAGAGGAGACCGGGTGAAACAGTTGCTTTCTCTTTGCTTTAATGCAGGTTAAAACATCAATGGTAATATACATTTTGTTTTTACTTTAAAAAAAATTAATAAAATCAAAAATCAATATGAATACAATTTCGAGGTTAATTTTAACTTTTGAAAACGAGCGAAATTTTAATTTTTGAAAACAAAATCAACATGCTGGGAGTAGTATTTATTAAGAAAAATAGAAATGAGAGCAACGAGTGTGGGTCTCACTATAAAGTTGAGAGAGGTTTGTTTCAATTGGGAAGAGAGGTTTGTGGTCCCACCTTAAAGTTGTTTTGGGGTTTATTTCAATGGGAATGTGAGGTTTGTGAGAGGCTTGTGAGAGAAGAGGTTTATGGAACAGTAAGATGGTATGACATAAGGCTATCCCATGAAGCTTTTCAATGTGGATGCCCTTACCTCCTTCCCCCTCCAATGCCTCGCCGCTAGATCCTAGGCTTTTCTCGAGATTGGCTAGTTCATGAGTAGTCCTTCTCGCCTAGGAAAAGGAAAAAAAAAAAAAATTCGTAAACTTTTATTGATTTTAATTAGAATTCATGTGACAAATCCGTATGAGATTTTTTATTGTACTTATTGGGTTGTTGCTTCTTGAAGAGGTTGCCAAATGTGATCGAGTTGTATTTTTCCCCCCTGATAGATAATGATTGTCTTAAAAGGTACAGTCATTTGATGTTGTTAAGGGTCAATGAGACCATGGGGTGGTAAAGGGATGGCAATGAGCGGGTTTAGGTGGATACCACCCCACATTCACTCCAAGTGAATTGGGTATGGAGGAAGGTTAGGTGGGTAATGGGGCGGGGATGGTTTTAAGAGCACTCACCATGGGTAGTGGGGGGTTGTGGATTTGACTTTATACCCGCCTCATACCCTCCACGCCCTACCGCACTAATTTACATGAAAGTGCGACTCTTATTCGAAGGATTTGGATTACTACGAATTAACAGGTATGNTCAGCTACTGTTTTTGTAGGTTTTAGGTACTCATCTAATGCATATAGGGCACTTGTTTTAAGTACTCCTGGGGTCCCTCTCTTATTCGAAGGACTTGGATTACTACAAATTAACAGTATGTTGGGTATTAACTTTTTGAGTTTTGTAGATTTTAGGTATTTTTTTTTTTTTTTTAAAGTTAAGGTTTTAGGTAATCACCTTAAACCTTAATATATTTAGGCGTATGGGAAGGATCGGGTATCGGATGAATCGGGTCGAATCAGATATCGGGTAAATCGGGTCAGGTGGGGTTGGGTTTTCCCAAATCATCTTTTACCATGGGCTCTGCTATATGAGTCAAGACTCAAGAGGAGTCTCTCTTTTGTAACTCCCGAAAAAAAAGCAAACGCGCTAAACGCAGGACAAAAAAATTGCCAAACGTAGGACAAATACCTAAAACGCCCTTAACTTAAAAAAACACA
>BSSO01007583.1:0-10866 GCA_030267885.1 Mesembryanthemum crystallinum | reverse complement strand
TAAGTTACAGCAATGTAGTTCCTTTTTGTGCTCCCTTTCCCCTTCAGGTCTTCTATTAACTTTGTAGATAAATAATGGTTACAGTAGTTCTATATTTACAGCCTCATGTGACTGATGAAATCTTTCAACATTTAATCAATGAGGAAGCGTATTTTCAGTGGTATATTGTTACAAGTTTATGTGCATTCACTAGGTTTCCTTTCAGGGAATTGTTCAAGTGATGTGCTGCCTATTTCTATGAAAAATCTTAATTGTGACAATGTACTGAAGCATTTATTAGTAGATGCTTGTATCCCAGCAAACAGCTTCAGGCTTGAAGGTGATCTGTACGAATCTCTAGGGCAAACGGCAAACAGCAAAGTTATCAAGGATAGTATACGAACCTGTAGCATTTATTAGATATGCTTGTATGCTGTATCCCAGCAAACAGTGTCTTCAAGGATACTATATGACTCAAACTAGTAAATTATGTAATGCATCCTTCTCTCAGTAGGAACCTTATAGGCTATGCAAATAAATGTTGTGTATGTGTAACTTTGGAAGGGGAAGCAGAACATGCAAAAAAGAAAATCACTTTTTTTTTTTTTTTTTTAAGATCAACAGCTCTGAAATCACAAAAAAATACATCTATTCCTTCTTGGCTCCATTTCATCAGCCATGCAATGAAGACTTGGAAGGGAAGTTAGAAGAAACATTCTCTTAATGATCACTATTAGCTTTGAGTTCATTCAGGTCTAAGAAATATAAGTCATTTCCAACCTGAATTTCATTGAACCACTAAGTATACTGGACAATTCATCAACTTAATTCTTGTTTTGGAGTTGTTTGACTCGTGGAGTTCTTTTTCTTGCTCGCCACTTTCTTTACTTCAATCTTGTTTTGCCTCTGATAGTATACAGGCTGGGAGCCGGGCAGGTGTTGCTCACAATCTTTCGTCATGGCTTAAGTGTTCTAGTATTGTTGACTAAATGATATTTCAGCGTTGTAGCTCTTCCAATTATGTTTTTGCAGTAAGGTGAATGTTGAGCTTCCAAGGTTAGTCCGCTTTTAGCCTCAGTTTTCTCCCATTGATTGGCTGCTCCTCTGTTAAGAAATGGAACTTCATCACTGCTCAACTGTAATGCACCCAATTGTAACTTTTTTTTCCTAAAACTACGCCAACAGTCTTATATAATGATCTAGTTTCTACTTTTGTTTTCTAGGCAAAACGTTCGTTTGCAACAAGTGTTGTACAATTAGAATGCACTGATTCCGTATGTGTCCCCGGGAGTGAAGAATGAAGTTTCGAATGATAAATATATCTGCTGGTCCGGGGAATGAAGAATGGAGCTGAAAATGATAAATCTATCAGCTGGTAGGTGCCCTATCAATCTGTTAAGCAGAGTTTTAATGCACTTTCTGGTTTCGTAAATCTTGGTTTGGTAAATGTTGTTGTCCCTCCAACTTCTGTAAGATATGTGTGCATCTTTAAACAATGGGAATGTTTATTGTGATTTTGTGAGCCTATATTTACTGTCGTGTTCAGTTTTCTTGCAATTGTCACTCCTTATTGATCACTGGCTAGTGCTGTTGGATACTCATTTTGTTAGGTAGTGTAATACAACACATTAACTCCAAATTAACAATCATTGGCGAAGGAAAGTGTTTTTTTTTTTTTTTTGGTCAATTAAAGGAAAGTGTTTTGTTTGTATAATTTTTTATGGACCTGGTTTGATACCAAATAATGCTTTTTAGCAAATTTTGTTAGTTATATGTATACACCAATTTGTGGTGAAAAATGTTCACAAGAATTAGTATGAGCTGTATTGTAGTTTGTTGTTTTTATTTTTATACAAATAAGACGGTTTCTAGAAAATATGCTTTCTACGTCAATTGAAGATAAAATCGGATGAAGAAAACACCGATGTAGTAAAGAGATTTCTATATCAGTTGTTTTTATATTGGGATTTTTTATGGTGTACCCCTATAGTTTACACGTTTCTCCGGCGCATACCATGAAATTCAATGTCTTTACGCTGCACCCCTGAACTTTTAGAAACACACAAAGCGCATGCAAAATGTTGACGGCCGTTAAGTGAATGTTATTTTATGCTTTATGAGGCTGTAAGGTTTTTTTTGCCCCTATAATTTCCCCGATCCCCAACGATAATTTGGTAGCCAATGACTACTTTTTTCTCTATATAAGCCCACAGATTTCCAGAATTCTGCATGCGTTGTGTGTTTCCAAATGTTTAGGGGTGCATCGTAAACACATCCAACTTCATGGTATACGCAGAAAAAACGTGTAAATTATAGGGATACACCATAAAAATTCCTTTTTATATTTGACCTTTGGGAACAAATGGAACCATATATATAGTTGTCCATTCAAATCATCTTGTGAGTTAAATCTTATGACTGGATTAGAAAAAAAAAAAAAAATCTTGTGAGTCAAATCATCACATAGGACAAGCAATTATTGTGTTGGAAACCAAATATGCTAAAAAATCACAAATGATTTCTTGCTTAGTATAATATATAGCTCGATATGGAAATAGAACAATCAAATTATTTGCATTAAGATGAAGATCATATATATCTTGAATGCAAACATATCCTCTTATAAATAGCTAGCTAGTTAGCTATTTGAGTGACGAAAAGCAATTATTCTTGTGAGGTGGCCTCATACATGAGGCCTGGTACTTTGAAGAAGAAAAAGTGGTACCACCATTTTCCAGGTACCACTTTTTCTTCTTTAAGGTACCAGGCCTCATGNAAAAAAAAAAAAAAAAGCCCTAATACATAATACTTTCCCCACCTATACATCGGCTTTTTACCCAACATGAAAATGTAAAAATAACCGTCTTAGTATCCACCATTTGCAGTAGGTATCTTTTTGTACTCCATTTGTTACTATTAATGTCATTGGCATTATAATTCAAAATGAATCATACCTATTTTATTGAAATATAGTACTCCTATTGTCCAATACTATTTGCTTAGCCCACTATACACCAGGTTAAGGGCTTAACCCTCATCGAAATCATCTGCATGCATTTAGCATTGGAATACCCAAGACCATTAAAAGTGCATGAATCACAATCCAATAAATCGCTATGGAATCCCAAATTTGATGACAGCAGCTTGATGGCAGCAATGCCGGCCATTGACACCTACTTGAGCCATACTGCATGCCCTTCAATATGTTTTGGGGCATATACTTCATATGGAGTACACGATTTATGAGTTCAACCAAAAGATACGAGTTTCATAAAAGACGGACTGTTAATTTGGAGTAAATGTATTGTATTACATGATTTATGAATTCAATCAAAATGACATGACAATACACCCACTATATGAAAAATAAATACAAGTGCGAGTCTCCAAAATGGCCCTCAATTGTCTTACTTCCCCATTACCAACTCTAGTTATCCTGTAGATTTACCAACACTTAAAGATGAAAGATCAGTCAAACCCGAGCTGTTACTGCTGCTCGTAGTGAAGTGTGTTGGAACCACTGGGAAATTGAATACAACTTCTACACTTCCATCCAAAATACCACCCACTTGACCAGACATATAGGGGCATCTCAGTTATAAAGTTCTGATTCCATGTCTCAAACAATTTCCTCGTATCTATGCACAAAAGAATAAGGCAGACGTTGTCCTCACCCCAACAAGTAGTTTCAACTTTCAACGTACACTTTAAGCATTAAAGCTCTCCATCTTCTTAATCGTGCAGCAAATACGTTGAATTATATGATGTACAGTATTTGACAAATCTTCTTTTCCATTAGGACGTTAATCGCTATCATAAGACATCCATAATTTTGTTAGAGGCAAGTTGTGCACTACCTAACAAATGAATATGCTTGTGCAAATAGCTGACTGACCATGCAACAGATAAGATACTGATGTTAACAAATCAGAAGAAAAAGAAGAAGAAGAGGAGGTCTGAAAGACTTACATATTCTTAATCAATTGGGTGTTTGTCAGCCTGGCGAGATGTATAATGTGCAGAAAGCAAAAGCAGTGAAAGGAAGGCACTAGCTACAAATATTGCATCAAACCAGCGATGATAGAAGTCAAACTGTATATCTCCTAAAACATCAGTTATAATCATCCTGCAATAAGATAGTTTAAGGAATCATCACTCAGTCTGCTGCAGGATATATACTTGTTAGTTACAAATTAGCCTTCATGAAACTAACAACAAATCAGACGATATCATCTAGTAAGTGCCAGCACTAGATTCCCCTACTCCAGTCAAACTAATAGTCACCACCAAGTAGCATTTAAAAAACATAAAAGGAAAGAACAATATAGGAATTAAGAGAACAATACCATGAAGAAGTTTTGTAAGAAAGATGTTGCTATGAGATGGCATTTACTTGGAAAAGATAGGACAATCAAAGTGTACTAGTAACATCCGTTGGAACAATAGAAACCATATCAACCAATAACCTGAATTCTGGAATGTGACGTTTGTTGATTTATTTTTATGTCAACTGAGGAACTTTCTTCTCTTGACAGGTTATGAGCGCCAGTTGTTGACCGTTAGACTCACACAAGGGACTAGCCGTGTATTTAGCTACACCGGAGAATGCTGACAAACTCAGAGAAGCGGAACCTAGGTGCCTAGGCAACGCTGGAGCCAAGCTCAAAGGTTGAGCATAAGAGACTAAACACTGCACAGGCAGCAGCTGGGTTTCCTGTCAAGCCTTCTCTCCATTTTGGCCACATAGTTGACTTTCAAGAAGAAAGAGAAGCACACCCACAATGTCAATGGAGTCTAGTCCTGGTCTCAAGTGGCTAAAATGGAGAAGTCCTGTACAGCAATATTCATCAGGGTGCCCTGATTGCTCCTCTCCATCCACACACCCCATCCCTTTCCTCCATGCAAACAGCATGCATCCTCACATTATCTGAACGGTATCAGTTTTTTTGAAAATTCAATGGTTCCTTTCCAAAGGAAGGCCACATAGCTGACTTTCAAGAACAAAGAGAAGCACACCCACAATATCAATGGAGCCTAGTCCTGGTCTCAAATGGCTAATATGGAGAAGTCCTCTACAGCAATATTCACCAGGGTGCTCTGATTGCTCCTCTCCATCCACACACCCCATCCATTTTCTCCATGCAAACAACACGCATCCTCACATGATCTGAACGGTATTGATTTTTCTGAAAATTCAATGGCTCCTTCCCATCAACATACCCCAAACCACAGCAAATAACACGCACCTCCATGAACTTGTTCTCATTTACACTCCTGAAATCCCTACAATTAGCTTTGGTATCAGCAAGCTGGAGGGACAAATTCTTTCTCTTGGTCAAATTATTACTACTACTTGTGTGCTCTTCTAGTATTCTTCTACTATTTAAATATTTTTCTTTATTTTTTTAAATATTTAATAGAATGGACTATCTAATTAAAGTTGGATTTTTTCTTGATTTTACTACTTATTCATAACAATTCTCATGGGAAGAGTACTATTTGTCAATTTACTATATTACTTGTGCGATCGGTACAATTGCCATGGTTGTCAACACAAAAACACATGCTATATCATGATAGGCAGAGGATGAGCCGAGCTATGTAAAGAAGACAAATGGGAGAAATAGGCATTTGATCAAAGAGCAGCACATCGGTGTTGAAGAGACAAGGTTCACATCTTTTATAGCGGGAGCAGTGCTTGGTTAGAAATGCCCTTTGGGATGGAAGAGATTAAGATCTTTTTGCGAAACACTACCTTTTATCATGTCCATTTTGCGAACAACTACCTTTTAAATTTTTTTTTGCGAACAACTACCTTTTAAGATAGACTTTGTTGCGAAGTGATACCTTTAACCGAATTCAGGCCAGATTTTTAGTGAAATCCCCAAAATACCCTTACCCCCCTTTATGTAATTCACTTAAATCCTCAACTTTTTTTTAAACCGTGCGCTCGGTTTAGAAAGTTTATATTATTTTACGCGAACTGTGTAAAGATACTTTTCACGAGTATAGAAAAAGGTAGAGTTTAAGTGAATCACCTGAGAGGGGGTGAGGGTATTTTGGGAATTTCACTAAAATTTTGGCTTGAATTTGGCTAAAGGTATCAATTTACAACAAAATCCATTTTAAAAGGTAGTTGTTCGCAAATTTTTTTTTAAAAGGTAGTTGTTCACAAAGTGGACATGATAAAAGGTAGTGTTTCGCAAAAAATCCATATGGAAATTAAGAAGTCCCAAGGTTGCTCTTTGACAACTTTATTCTAGGAATGTTTGGATGTTATTAAGGTGGATTTGCTCCAAGTGTTTGAGGATTCCTTCAAGAAGGGGGCTAGCACGAAGTCGACCTTCACCACTCTTGTTCCAAGGAAGCTCCTTACATCAAGGTTATGTATTTCAGACTTTTAACCCTTTCCATTACTCTAAAATTCTCAATCAATTGCTCTAAATTCACCGATGTTTAGGATTACTAATGAGAGGAAACAGTGCTTGGATGTTGCCTTAGTTGCTGAAGTGGTAGTTGATGATTTTAGGAGGGGTGACAAGAGAGGTGCTATCTTCAAGAAGGTTGTCTATAGAGTGAGATGAGACTTCATAGATACAGGTCCTGGAGCAATGAAGTATTGTGTCTCTAGGTGAATGAGGTTGATTTGAAGTTTTCTTTCTTGCTTTTCCTTAGAGGTAAGGCTGCGTAAATCCGAAGCTCCCTAGACCCTGCCGTAGGCGGGATTGTTACTGGGTCATTGTTGTTGTTGTTGTTGTTGTTGTTGTTGTTGTTGTTTGTTTCTTTTTGTGATTGGGCAGTGTAGGGCTTCAGGTAAGGAGACCCTTTAAACCATTTCTTTTCACCGTGGTGGTGGATGTGCTTTTTTATTTATTTATGCCCCACACCACATCATGACTCTCTCAAGTTTCTTAGCCACCTTCTTAGAAACCCTAAATAGAGACAAGAAATACAAAAAGATAGGCAGCCACATCCTGAATTGAAGTAATTCAACCTTGGAAGGACTATTTCACCCATTTAAGTGCTTCGACCCCTCTAAAAACAGATCTTAAATACAGTTAGGAAACTATAAACTTCAGGAAACTATATGCAATTAATTCATCTACTGTGTCCAATTCGACATGGCAATCTGTTCCTGCATCAGGTTGTCCCACAAACTTTATCCATATCACGTAGCTATCCATTTTCTAATAATAATGATTGAGGATGCAAAAAGATGTGATGTCAGAAAAGCCACACACACATCACCTACCTTCAACATGTGCACCTTATTTTTATGACGCAACACTAGCCAATAACCTTTTTGATGAAGTTGCATGAAACTGTCACTCAAGGGGGCGTGCAACTTAGATGATAGCTCTAGATGTTAACAGGATCAAGAAATGAATGGGATTATTATGACAGAATCAGGCTGAGTATGATGAAACAATGCAGTCTATGTACACATTTCAAGCAACAATAACAACCCCCTAGCATGGATCCCATCAAAGGCAGGGTTGGAGAAGGTAAAGACAGACGCAATCCTACCCGTAACAAGCATATATGATATTCTATAGCCCTTCAATTATATGAGACCATTTGATAACTCGAAAAGTATTCCCTTTAATCAATACGCATACCTGTATTCAGTTGCTAAACTTTTCCTTATCAAAAGAATAGATGACACAAAATACATTCCCATAATTTCAGACAGGAATAGGACAACATTGCTTGAAGATCCACTTCCAACTCTGGAAACTGCAAAGAAGAACTGCAAAAACACCCAAAATTTCCTATTAAAAAGGAGAACCATAGCCAGAAACACCAACTTGGTTTTAAAAAACAGAGGCAAACTACAGTGTTTCCTGTTGTAACAGACGTATATCTAGATTATAATAGACAAATAGCTGTAGCACCAGTACATATAACCAGAGTATGGGTACTAAGAAAAAGAGGACATGTGGCATCACTACCAAGCAAGGAAGAACGACTGTGATAGTGTCCGGGTTTAATCAAAAAGTTGGTATCGTAAAAGGGGGCTGAGATGATTACCTTCATCAAATTTGACAAGAATCCCCGAACAGATATGACAATCAACATCCCGATGAAAAGCAAAGAGATATACTGCAAAAGAAAACACAAGAAAAGACTTCAATAAGAATTAACACCTACCTATTTTGTAAAACATCCTTTCACAATGTTCTTAGTCTATGCTTATCAAACTGAGATTTGCAGGGTATATGATCCCAGGACATTGACAACTTGAATTAATTGTCTCATGCAACATTATTTCACAGCTGTAATTCCTACTAGCAATTTTAATGGTTTATCATAAGAATGCCTTAGCATCAAAATACTACAAGCAGTAATCCAGGAGAATAGGAAATGGAATGTACTGTGTAGTATAATTATTTAAAATCGTTGGTATTTTAACTAGTATTTCTTTTTGTACAAATAAAGCAGGGTGCAAAAGACGACTTCTCTAGCAATCTGGTGGAGCACTGCGATGAAAGAAATCAGAGGATCTTCTTTTAGATAAGATAGATGAGGCAAAGTTTGGTTTTTCTTTTTCTTTCTTTTTTTATAAGGGATGTTATTGTATTAATAACATAATGTATAAAAAGAGGACAAGAGGTCCTCAATCCAAAAGAATCAATACAGCAGAGCCCCCCAATTCCTCAGTCCTTCAGACAAGGGGATCTTGGGGAATATCCTATGGGTAAAATTCTAAAGAAGCCAAAAAAGCTATCTTATCCCAAATAGATATCCAGAACAAATTGGACTCCGAACACCCGGTTAATCCTCTCCAACCAAATACACCAAACGAGAGCAAACATGGCACATCTCCAATGAACCTTCCCCTCCTTTCTTGCCCCAAAACTTCTGAATCCAATCTGGAGCATCTGTCTCCAGAGGTATAAGAAAAGGAATCACGCAAAGAGAGAAGCTCAGCCAGCTCTCTCCCAAGTACACCTCTAGTGAAGTCAAAGTTCCACGAGACAGAGGAATCAACAATAGTGTTAAAATGAAAGATAGGCATGTGATGAAAAGCGGAAAGACTATAAAGTAGAGGAAAAGAAATAGAGAAAAGAACCTCACCCCTCCAAGTGTCCTCCCAGAAACAAACCTTGTCCCCTAGGCCAACCAATGAAGGATAAATTTGTGTTCCACGAGCTAGCAAATGTAACTCTACCACTAGCATTTGCATCCTAGCCATTATGTTAAAGACCATAACTGCTAAGAATGACCCTGTGCCAAAGAGAGTCTGGTTTGAAAGAGAACTGCCAGAGCAACTTACCTACTAAGAAAATGTTCTAACACACCAGTTACCAAGACCAATCCTCTCATCTCTTTAGACATACACACACTGAGCAAGCTACCAAATGTTCTCCCACTATACCCGACCAAAGGAAGTCTCGCATAATCCTCTCCAAACTTCTTAGCAACTCGCTTAAGGTTCCTAAAGATAGACAAGAAATACATACAACATAATAGAAGCCAAACAAGATTGAATAAGAGTGATACGCCCTCCATAAGAAAAGTAAGCCCCCTTTCAACCGTCTGAACGCTTGTAAAGGAAAAAGACTTGTCTTAGCAAGGATTTAAAATTCTATTTCGAGGCTGATGTATCGTATAGTTGGAGTCAACTAAGTCAAGTGCTTTGTTGCAAATATCACTTGTCTTTTCTTGATTTGTACACATGATAGCATGACAAGATGACGTCCTTTTGATATTTACCCTCCTTTTGTACGCAGGTGACACCCCCTTGGTGTCTTGTCAATAATAATCTCTATTAGTTGTTAAAAATAAAACAGAAGCAAACAGGAAAAG
Organism: Mesembryanthemum crystallinum; assembly: GCA_030267885.1. Taxonomy (NCBI): domain Eukaryota; kingdom Viridiplantae; phylum Streptophyta; class Magnoliopsida; order Caryophyllales; family Aizoaceae; genus Mesembryanthemum; species Mesembryanthemum crystallinum. The sequence goes on along the minus strand of BSSO01007583.1, from coordinate 1,077 downwards.
AAGTGAGAAGAGAAGATAAGCCTAATCCATCCAAGTTATGTTTCACGGACTCTTCATATCACCTCATGTACTTGTGTAGGGTTCTCAACATTTGGTACTAGGACAAGGATTTCAAACTTGACACTTCATTTTAGGCAAAAACTCTCAAAATTTGCAGAAAAAAACCATATCTGACACCTAGAAACGTATCCAGCACTTGTATCAAAGTCCATAGTGACGGATGTAGAGGCAGTAGAGCATTCCAATGGGAGCAAGTGAATATATATATATATATATATATAGTTAAATATCATAAAATTTATGAAAGGGAACCCACTTGAAGTCATTTCTGGATCCGCCACTAAGAGTCCAAGTAACATAACAGCCAAGTAACATGGAGACGGGATAAGTGCCATTCTATTTGGACCATGGTAGCATGTGGCAGCACAGAAAGGGAGCAGCGGCAGTTAGAGAATAAAATTTTAGGTTATTTTAGCTTTTAAAGGTTGATTATTCTAGCTTTGCGGCAAAAATTCATTTTCTTCTTTTGCTTTCAATATTTTGTTTATTCGATTGTTACTGTTTTTGCAAAGTTCAAAGAAGTTATTGATATTCAGCCGTCATTTGGTTGAATTGATAAACAAAGGGCGTAACTTCCTGGGAACTGGGAAGTAGGATTAAGGCACAAGTATACTTTTTCAAATTTTTTCGATTTCCAATCATCTAGCAGGTACATAATATGACCCTTAATTTCTCATGGAAATTAGCAAAGAGATCCATGGCCTCGCCTTTACAAATTTGCCAAATATTCATAAAACAAGGCAATTTTGAAACCATTGGTCTCAAAGACTTTTCTTCTTTCCTAATTTGTTCCATACTTTCTCTTCAAAATCAAATTCTACAGGTCATAGGCATCCTCCCACGTATGGAATCGAAGAAGAGACCAATCATCAATAGTCTTGAGGCTATGTTTGGCAAAACAGCTAGCTTTTAGCTTCAAGCTTTAAGCTTTCAGCTTTCAGCTCTTTGTGTTACTCTCAGCAACCAAACACTTTGTCAGATTTTTTTTTTAAAACAGCTACCTCTTTTTTTGAGAAG
>BSSO01007582.1:0-10869 GCA_030267885.1 Mesembryanthemum crystallinum | reverse complement strand
TTTTAAGGGTACTTGGGTAACTTTATCTCCCTCCAAAGTGGGGAGATGAATAGTGTCGCGTAACCTTCATTAGTGAACGGAGGGAGTATAATTTTTTTGACTTTGGTTGCAGCCAAATACAACCTGATTGCGACCAAATTGATAATGTTTCTACAAGCACCACATAGCGGTGGGCCCGGTGGCCATAAAATACATCCGCAGATTTATTTTTGATGATTTGGCATCCTATAATGTCAAAATTATGCTCCACTTGTTATTACTCCCTCCATCTTTATAGGCTCATTATGTTGGACTTTTTGTGGTCAAAGATAAAAAAAAACTTTGACCATTAATTCGTGAAAATATATAAAGATTTATAAATTGAAAATACTTATATTAGATTCATATTAAGTAGTACTTTCATAATATCATCATTTTATAATTTTTACTTATATATAATTACAATTATTCACGGTCAAAGTATTGCATTGGAGATCGTGAAAAATCTAACATAACGAACCTATTAAGACGGAGGAAGTATTTATTTATACTCATGTGTTATACTAGTTCCCGGTTAATTTTGTGAAAAGGGGAAGCAAAAACTTGTATAATTAGTGAATAACTTTATTCTTTTGGTTGAAAATCACTACTATATGAAGGTCTTTGAAATTATTCTTCTTGGACTACAATGGAATGTTGGACCAAGAATGTTGGTTCCCATTTGGTGCTTATAGCATGTTGGTGGTCCATAAGCATAGTCACATCGAATTTTGGTATGAGCCAGGCCTTGTGACGTTTTATGTTGTCAAATGCTTATTATTGATAGGTTAAGAAGTGTTTGGGTCACTTATAAACAAGTTATAATTTATACACTGGTTGTCCTTTAACTATGTCCAAAAAGAAAAAAAGTTTATCCTCGTCAAAAAAAAAAAAAAAAAAATTGTTTATTATTGATTACATTTCTAGGAACATCATATTTTATTTTCTATTTCCAACATTATAGTATAAAATTATGATGGACCTTTCTATTTCTTTGTTATGGTTTATTAGTAAGAGCCCATTTAGTCTAACTTTTAGGATTTTGAAATTTCTCTATCACAAATCGCTCTTCCCCTCTCGCTCCTCATTCACTTTCTCCTCCCCACAATTGTCTGGAAAAACGAAATAACACTAAAAAATGAAGCTCTTAAATGAGTATTCAATTTCTAATCTCATTTTTTGGATTTTTAGAAACTCTTGGAAAAGGATCAAGTTAAAGACTTATGGGGGAGGGGAAGGAGGAAGTGAGAGCTAAACTAAAATCTTAGAACTAGCCAAAGATGCCCTTATAGTGTAAAATCTTCCTAGTATACCTACAAAGACCTGGTTCTTTTTCGTTTCTTTCCCCTTTCCATATATATGGTTTTCTTTTTCAGTGTTTAAATAATTGTAATTACAATATATTTACCATTGATTCTTCAATGCAGGACACATTAAAATCTCCTCCAGCAGAAAACAAAGTCATGAAGAAGGCTTCTCTGGCCGGCGTCTCCACCACCAGTCTGTTTTACATCCTCTGCGGTTGCGTTGGTTATGCTGCATTTGGGAATGAAGCCCCCGGGAATTTCCTTACAGGGTTTGGATTTTATGAGCCATTCTGGCTCATTGATTTTGCCAATGTTTGCATTGCAGTTCACCTAGTGGGTGCTTACCAGGTAACTGAATTTCTTCGTTAGTAAGAGCAAGTCTTGCATTCATTTGGCCCATTGTATAGATGATCTCCTGAGGGGTGACTCTTATGTTTTCGATGGGTGATTTCTAAATATATATTTCATTGGAGAAAATTAGTCACGTCATATGTTATGTGCTAATCTTTATCCTGATTTATCAACAAAACTATTTCCAGATGTTATATATCTGCATGTTAATGCTGAATCAACATTCGTTGTTAAGAAATAAAGTCTTACAATATAATAATCCTGCTATGATTTCTTTCCATGTAGGTTTTCACTCAACCTGTATTTAGCTTTGTTGAGACATGGTCCAAAAACCGATGGCCGGAAAACAAATTCATAACTAGGGATCACCCAATTGAGATCCCATTTTGCAATGGATCAATATACATGTTTAACTGGTTCAGGCTTGTTTGGAGGACGATTTATGTCATAATGACAGCTATATTAGCTATGCTATTTCCCTTCTTCAACGACTTCTTGGGGTTGTTGGGAGCGCTATCCTTCTGGCCATTGACTGTGTTTTTTCCTGTTGAGATGCACATTGCACAAGCCAAGGTGCCAAAGTACAGTGGAAAGTGGATTGCTCTAAAGACGCTAAGCTATGCCTGCTTGGTCGTGTCGCTGGTTGCAGCAGCCGGGTCTCTTCAGGGTCTCTTCATGGATGTTAGGAAGTACAAGCCCTTTACAGCTCCGCAAGAATGAGTCTTTTACCTGACTGCATTTCTTTTAAGAACCGAACTAGATAGTACCTCAGAAAGCATTACAAGCTCATTGTGACAAGTGCTGTTTGTTGTGTAATTATTGGTACTAGGATATCATTGGAAACAAATAGACACCAAAACAATTGTAAAGACTTTTGGTTGATGTGATGTCTAAAGATTTGGTGAATGTCCATGGTTTTGATTTGTAATCAAAACTTCTGATGCTTTTGGAGATGGGACTTGCTTTAAAGCCCACTGATGTAGAAATTGACAACATGTTTTCTAGAACATTGTCCTAAGAAATTAGTAGGAACTTATATGATGTATCTTGCTAATACAAGATAACAAACTCAGAAGTATCTTGCTTTACAAGTTTGAGTAAACTTCATGGTTTGGATCATTGAAAATTTATAGGGTAAATTTCAATGAGATAGAATGAGGTTTGGCCAAAATATAGAAAGGTATTCCGATATTTGAAAAATTACATTGAAATCGATATATCAACTTTGGAAAGTTTACTGCAAATTACAAATGTGATGACCGGAGGACATGAAATGACAACAATACCATTAAAAGAGGGCTGGATATATTTTCATAAAATGCTAAACAATAATTAAATAAAATAAAACACAATTAACAAACCAAATTCGTAGAATGCAAGCACTATACACTTTTCAAACTTAAGAAAAAAATATGGCTGAATTTGCATTTTGGTATAAAAGTTTCAATAAGGTATGCAGAGGGTAATATTGTCATATAACTGTTCAGTTGAGTTCATGACTTCACGTCATCATTTTATGGTTGGAATCTCACCGGAATAAACCTCAATGTAATTTTTCAAACGTCAGTATACCTATGTAAATTTGCCTAATTTTGCAATATCAAACTAGTGTGTGTACAGATAAAAANAATTGTTTTTAGTTAAGAGTTTTATAAGCTTAATAGTCACAATATAATAATTTTACTTATGGAAATGGATGACATTTGATGTGGAGTTATGTTGTTCATAGGAGTGACAAACAATTAGACTCGACCTGTTTAGCCATGAGTAATGAGTACTCCCTCCGTTCCTTAAAAATTCTATCATTTTCCTTATTTGGATGTTTCACAAAAACACTACCATATCTTTTTGGGTAAAAAATTTGTGGTGATAAACACTAAAGTGGTGGGCCAAATGAGAAAGCACATGCAAAAATGAGCTTGCATTGGTTGTTGTGCAAAAAGCAAATGGTAGTGTTTTTAAGGAACGGAGGGAGTATAACAAATGGTTCCATTGAATTTGTAAAGCTCTGACACGATCCACGACCAAAAGATTCACATCTAGCCCAACATGCAACAAACCCACCCATTCACATCAAGCCCAGCTAGCAACCAACCCAACCTTGATTTTGAATATCTTTAATGTGATGCACGACTTACTTTCAACCTCTCAATTTCTCTACTCCTATTTAAGTAAAGGGAGGTCCGTCAAGTTTAACTGAACTTAATGGAAAATTATTGCTACTAAATTGACCAAGACTTTAGTAGAACATCATTTCAACTTATAAGATAAGTTGAAGAGAACATGCCCTAAGTTGAAGAGAACATGTTGTTCGCTTTGTAATTTAGTGAACCATAATTCGGTTTAGAGTAACACTCTTGAGCAACCGTCCAACCATTAGACAATCCAACCCAAGAGTTAAAGTAGCTAATAATAAAAAGTCACTGTTGAATTGAGTCGTCTAATAGTTAAACAGTTGTACGCACCTTCGGGGGTATTATCAAGTGTGTTAACTTCTCTTCACGTGAAATCCCCTCAAAACTTTCTAATTTTGGCTGTTGAGTAAACCGGCGAGAAGCCAGCACTCAGCAGAGTAGATTAGAAGCATCTACATATGTTGCCTCTATTGCTCATTACTAGTACTCATCTTCGTTGATTGCTAAAACTCTTCAACAACAACATGAATTCCATGCACACCACCTGTTTGATAATTTGATTCATTCAACATTATTCCCCTCATGTTGTCTCTCAAATTCCAAGTAACAATACGAATTCTCTCTCCTCTCTTCACTCTCAATCCTTTCTCTCTCCACACTCATCGCCACTACACCACCCACCCACTTTCTGCACCATCAAACTCACCATTCTCATATTCATTTGTCAACAAAGTATGTTTCAAGGTGCTTCAATGCTACCACCAACAAACCCACCAGAGATTTTCACCTCCAAAGCTCAATCTTGACATTGATACTGAATCTCTCTCCAATGATCATGTCATTTCCATCGTTGCTTCGCTCGCCGAAGATGCGGGTTCAATGGTGGCATTGAGTTTCTTTGATTGGGCAACTGGGTTCTCTAAATTTCGCTATTTTAGGCGCTTTTACATTGTTTCCGCAACTTGTTTGATTGGCAATGGGAATTTGGAGAAAGCCCATGAGGTGATGAGGCGCTTGGTGAGGAATTTTGCGGAGATTGGGAGGTTTAAGGAAGCTGTTAGTATGGTTATTGAGATGCATAATCAGGGTTTGAATCCAAGTACTCATACTTTGAATCACGTTCTGCGGATTGCTTGCGAGTTGGGTTTGTTTGAGTATGCAGATTATGTGTTCGACGAAATGTCTGAAAGAGGGGTGCGTCCGGATTCTTGCAGCTATGTCACCATGGTTACGGCTTATTGTAGAATAGGGAAGGTTTCTGAGGTGGATAAGTGGTTGAGTAGAATGGTCGAACGAAAGTTAGTTGTTAATCACGCGACTTGTACTTTGGTGATCAGCACATTTTGTGGTGTGGGTAATGTAACCAGGGCATCCTGGTTTTTTCATAAGATGATGGACTTGGGATTTAGGCCAAATTTGATTAATTTTACAGCCTTGGTTGATGGGTTTAGCAAGAGGGGCAACATTAAGGAAGCATTTGAATTGTTGGAGGAGATGGTCAGGAGAGGTTGGAAACCGAATGTCTATACACATACAGCATTGATTGATGGGCTTTGTAAGAAGGGATGGACTGAGAAGGCTTTTAGGCTATTCCTTAAGCTTGTACGAAGCGATCACTATAAGCCAAATACGTGTACATATACTGCCATGATCAATGGATACTGCAAGGAGGACAAGTTGAACCGCGCAGAGATGTTACTCGGCAGAATGAAAGAACAAGGATTAGCACCCAATGTTGACACCTATACAACCCTAATTGATGGGCATTGTAAAGCAGGAAACTTTGAAAGAGCATACGAGTTGATGGATATGATTATAAGTGAAGGGTTGGCTCCTAATATTTATACATACAACGCATTCGTAGGTGGCCTCTGCAAGAAAGGAAGGTTAGAGGAAGCTTATGACCTTCTTAGGAAGGGAATTCATCAAGGACTACAAGCTGATAGAGTCACATACACAATTCTCATGAATTCCTCAGCCAAACACAATGATACTAAGGAAGCCTTGGCTTTGCTTGCTAAAATGACGAAGGAGGGCTTTGAGGCTGATATATACACTTACAATGTCCTAATTGCCTCTTTCTGCAGACAGAAAAAGATGGCTGATAGTGAACTGTGGTTTCAGGAAGCTATCGAGCTTGGCCTTGTTCCAACCAAGGAAACTTACACTTCCATGATACGTGGGTATTGTGGGGAAAGAAACATCAGCTTGGCCAGCAAGTATTTCAGTAAGATGAGTGACCATGGTTGTCACCCAGATAGTTTTAGTTATGGTACTTTAATAAGTGGGTTATGCAAAGAAAGTAAATTAGAAGAGGCGCATAAGCTGTTTAACGCGATGATTGACAAGGGGCTTTCCCCTAGTGAAGTGACTCGGCTAACTCTATCTTACGAGTATTGCAAAAACGATAATTTAAGCAATGCCATGACTGTGTTGGAAAGGCTGGAGAAAAGGCATTGGGTTAGGACGGTGACTACTTTGATTAGGAAGCTTTGTAGTGATGGAAATGTAGACATGGCAGCATTGCTCTTCGAGAAGTTGTTGGATATACAGCCAAATGCAGACCGTGTGACTGTAGCAGCATTTATGACTGCTTGTTATGAGAGCAATAAGTATGAGCTTGTTTCTGCTTTTTCTGAGAGGGTTTTATTGAAAGGAAATGAAAAGCACCAAAAAGAAACCTGAAGTTGTTGATATGGAAACACTATTGTTAAGTTGGAACACAATGGCTGTCAATCTGCTCTCATTAGTTTTTATGGTGAGGGCTCAGCATATGTTTTGCCTTGCATTCGGTGAAAGCCATTCGTGAAAGGAGAAGAAAGAGGAATAAATTCGTTGTTTGTTGAAGATAAAGACTAAACAGCAATTGATTCCACAAATGGAGGGGACAATAATCTGATCCTCCACAACATACAGGAGACTAAGGGTAATTTCCCCTGGAGTTTTGCAAGGAAATGAAACAAAAGAAGAGCAATCCCAGCAAACAAGCACTTGGAATACAAACAAGGTTGAGACATGATACCATTTTGCGTAGAATGGAGTAAATCTTGTATGGATTTAGTCCGTTGTATAGACCAGCATATAAGGGGTCACTATTATTTTTCAGATGTGTGACTCTCATTTGTAGTAGGGTGACTAGGTGACTTATTTTTGATAGGATTGTAAGAGTACGTTAACTAAAAGTCTAACCTATCTTTGAGAGATGATATGTTTCCATTTCTTTAAATCCAGACTCATATACTATACTCCCAAGAGGTTTGCAGCTCAAATTTTGTTTATTTCCTTTAGTACTACAATAGATTGGAGTACATAACTTTATAGGTAAGAAGTATATTCAAAATTCAAAATTTCTACACCTCTATTGACAAAACATATACAAATGAAAGAATGGATTAGTAACAAACTATACTTTACAGGATATAAAATTTCATGCCCTGCTCTAGCTATGCACTCTTAACTATTTCTCAGCTTGTTCAGCTTTGATTTGTAGAGCTTTGACAGAACAAAAATAGAAGCTGAAGAAACCAGAAGAGCTCCAGCAAAACAAGCCAAATCAAGGGCAGTAACCAAAGGTACGTTCTTGAATTTCTCCAGAACCCCAACTTGAAGAACCATCATCACAGCGTGCCCAATTCTCGACTTTGCCTGTGACATCGACTCTGGCTCTGCCCACGATGGCATCGTCTGCACCGACAATTAACAGAAAATTAGTGATTTGATTTATAAACCCTTTGATGTTACAACAATTTTTTGCTGGCTCATATTAGTAATGGCGAATATGTAAGCGTAAAAGTAGCCAACCTTGAGGCGGAAGAGACCAAAACAGTTCGACTGGGATAGCTGTGGCTCACTTCTCTCTTCATTTTTGGATCCAACAAACATGACATACAATGCCATGCCAAAAATAAACATAGCGGTTCCTACTAGGAACATATCTGCATTCAGGTAAATTCGACATTTGTGAGATGAAACAGAAATTAGTTTACAACTGAAATTTGCATACAAAACACTCTAATTCATACATTTTACAGAGTATCAATTGAATGCAAGCACACATATACATATACGGAGATGAAGAGTGAGACGCACCTATAGCTTCAACCAGTAGAGGCACTACGTATCCTGCATCTAACCTTCGTGTCATTGCATAGAAGTATTGCAAGTATGACTTGAAAATCATAGAGCATCCCTACAATCAACCAAAAAGTACAACATAAAGTTATAACAACAGTTTTTGTGTCCTCTATTGCTTATCGCATCTAAAATTAATGGTAAACATATAACATTAACTGAAATATAAAATAAAAGTTTGATTACCTCGACATAGCACAAGATGGAGCCAACTAAAGAACCAGCAACCGCGAACAAGGTAAAGAATCTGCAATCAATAAGCCCCTGTAGTACAACACATTAGTAACTAGATTAGATACTCACCATCTAAGTACAATACTTAATGGCAAAAACTTGCTACATAACCAAATACTAATAAATTTCAAACAAGAATTACTACATACCTTTTCTATGATTAACTGGACCTGCGAAGGGCTGGGCTTCGTAATTTGCGCCAATCTAGAAACTGAGACTACGGCAGCCACCAGATTGGCCCAAATAGTACCCACATCAAGTACTGTTTCATTGTTGGTGTATGTAACTAGTGGTGATGATATTTGCACAGCTGCTTTTGGACTACTCATTTTCTCTCTTCTCCTCATCATCATCAATGGCGATGAAGATGACGACGACTTCTTTTGCTTATGCTCAACCTCGCAATCTCGCATCCAAGATGACAAGTTCTTTGAGCATCCAGAAGAAAAACCATATCGGCAAGTAGTGAACATGGTCCTAGACAGCAACATTCTAGTTGTTGCCATTTTAATGATTGAAATTAAATCACACAAGCAAAGCAAAGCAAAGCAAAGACCTTTTCTGTGGTTATGTTTTGTAACAACTATACTGGGTGGATTCTGTTTTATATACAGAAGAGAGGATCCTGGAGATTCTAGGCATATTTATGGTTGCAATTACTTGCTCTTGTCATGTAAAAGGGTGGCTTTTTTGTCACATTGTCTGCACAAGTTTGACTTAGATTTTTTTATTTTTTTCCACTGCTTTCGCGTGTTGAAAAGTTATGGCACGTGACTTGTATGGGCGCTTATGGTGTTCGTGTCTCATTCAAGAGGTGCTAATTGGCAGTAATTTGTACTACCTCCGTTCCAAAATAATTCGGTGGGGTGGAGGGAGTACCCTAACTTAATTTACTAGTTTCATCCTCTCATACTCCATTTCAAGAAGTCATTTACGCTTTGTTGTTCTCAACTTATTTTTGTTGATTTCAGCAAAAAATCAGTGAAATCAACAAAAATAAACAAAAATCAACAAAGAAAATCAACAATAAATATCAACAAAAATAAGTTGAAAAGAACAAAGCCTATACTCTTCATAACCAACAATTTGATACGGTTACATATTAACAGTTAGTCCAATTAAAATACTCAAATGAAATAGGTTCAAATATGAATAGTGCTCTAAATAAGCAAATGTTGCACTCATTTTAAACCATTATAATACTTTTTTAATTCAATTGATATCGATTATGGTACACCATTTTCAACCTAAATCGTCTCAAATGTGACAATAGAATTTTCCCACTATTACGCCCTACAGCTTGTGTGGGGCCAAAGGTTTTCTCAGCCGAACACTTGAGCAAGGCGTATCTTTCTCTTCTACTTCCTAGTTTTGTTTTGTTTTGTTTTGTTTTTCTTGAAGTGAACACATTAAGGGAACTTTGAACTTAGAAATTAGATGATAGGAAAAGTGTTTCTTGAACTCTGATTTGTTACCGTCCGTTGCTTATTTCCTTTGTTGGTGGCTTCTTGGTGCACGTTTCTGTCTCTTTCTCCACTTTGTTTTTTGTTTGCTCTGCAATTCCTTGAGCGATCAGGAACAAAGTCTTAGCTTTGCTTAACTTGTTAGTACTATTTTGCTCATTCATCGGTTACTATTTGCATTCAGTTTATTAAGTTCTCCACCTTTTTTTTTTTTTTTAATTCTACGTAGTATTATTTTCAATTTCTTCAAAATAGATCTATCAGAGCTATTCCAAGATTTCCAACCCAAATATCCGACATAAAACCAACCTGATTTTTTGATAATGTTAAAAATTTGTCGTCCCAAAACAACCGAAATCTAATTGATTCGGAAATTATTTGATTAAAGTTAACCCACTCATTGATCGACTTGTTTAACTGGAAACATTGAATTACGTCTAAAATCATGAACATAAATATGGACTAAATTGCTCTAAAATTCATAACTTATAGTTTTGTGTTAAAACAATGGTTATAACAATATTTTCGAGGTAGTGGTTGCAATTAACCTATATATTCTCTTGATATCAACATAGCGTAAATTAGTTTTATTACCATATACTATATTCTAATACTCTTGTATACGTATAAGTAGACCTGTCAAATTTCGACCCGACCCGGAAACCCGACCCGAGTTTTAGGGTTCTGACACAAATTTCACGACCCGAAAACCAGATTTGACCCGAACCCGATTGACCCGGATATTTTAGGGTCAAACCCGACCCGTTCATGGGTCGACCCGTTTGACCCGAAAATTTAAATTATTGCTCATATAATGACAAAAATATGGAATAAACTGCTCTAAAATTCATAGTTTATAATTGTGTGAGATTTTTTTTATTAATGTTTGACAAAGGTTATACAATCATTATCATCAACATAGTGGTTGCAAGTAACTTATATTCGTTTTTTACGTCGACATAGCGCTAATTAATTATCTTAACATTTCGTTAATACTTTTATACACATATTAGTATAATGAGAAATATTATATTCAATCCGCAATTGTTAGAATAAGGTAAAACCATCCACAATATTTAATTTTTGCAAGATTATTGGTCAAAAATTGACGGAGGAAAAAATATCTTAAATGGCGTTCATGACCCGGTGGGTCGACCAGAACCCAACATCTATGGGTCAGGGTTGAGCATTTCTCGACCCGAACCCGAAAACGACCCGACCCGAAAACGA
>BSSO01007581.1:0-10869 GCA_030267885.1 Mesembryanthemum crystallinum | reverse complement strand
TTCAAATGTTAGGTACCCTAAATGGGAATATGCAAACGTCGGGCACCCTTTTTAATATTACACCAAACCTCGGGCACCCTTTTTGAAATTTTTCCAAAAGATGATGATGTATGAACGGCCAATCTAACTGCTGGAAGTAATTGTGTAGGCCAATGAATAGTTGTGAAGAACTTGTTTTTCAGTAAGAAACCAGATTTTAATGTTGTCAAGCTATTTCAGAAATATAAAAGACAGAGAATTAACATTAATTATAATTGCTATTCATACTCATGCCAATATAGGTTGGTAGTCAATTAGAACAGCAAGCAAGATCATCTTTTTCTGGATTAGTGTCGAAGAAGGGGTTGTGCATCTAGTTAAGGCTCCAACAATTTGTCTACTTAAGAAAAGAGAGAGGCTTAATTAAGCGGTTAAAAGCATTGTCCCTTAGGCTCGATTCATATTGGTCTTGTGCCTTTCTGTTATAACCAAAAGAAAAACCTTAATACAGCAAGAGCTAGCATTGCAAGTTTGCAACATGAAATCTGTGTTCAAAGAGAAGACAGGAAATCAGAATTCAAACATATTATTGAATCTTTTTCGGAAACCATCTTATAATGCTGTCTTCTTGAGCTGCAGTTGCAATTGACATGGCGATGACTAGGAGGGATATGAGCGCGAGTGGGAAGTAACTAAGACACTCTGCCACCCTGATAAGTATATATAGCTGGGAACTAAAGTGTTATGGGATATATGTACTGAAGATTACAATATACCAACACATTTTAAAAAACGTGAAACCATGATCTGGGAAGCTTGTCGATTTGCCTGTGTATTAAACAGAAAAAAGAAAAAACATTCTGCTTAATTAGCTATGATGCAAGAACAGAAAATACATGAATGGGACGCTTCTCATTTGCGTACCACACTCAGATCATTAGTTGCAGATAAATCCAAAACAAAATCAATTGAAAGCGAAAGTTGGAGTAATCTCCACAGGATAAGATAATGAGATAAAATTGACAGTATTCGTTCCATTTTAGATTGCACCACATTAGACAATTCCCAGCTAAAAACCAGAATACTGGCAGCTTGCTTCCAAGTTCAAAGATCTCCATCTGCAGGTGTAACTATCGAGCTCCTAATTGCTGGCAATGCTAAGTAAAGGTCCATTGCTCTTACTGAAATAAAATTTGATGAAGCCCACAGAGTTACTATAATAGCTGTCAATCCCAAATCAACGATAGTAAATACAGGTCCTCAGGCTTATCCCACAATTACATGCGACAAATTGAATAATTAGCAAAAAAAAAAAAAAAAAAAGCATAATAAACAAGTGTGTTCTTGTTAAAGGAAGATACACTTACATTGTTCAGCACATTTCACCCATTCTATTGTAGGAACAATTGCTTAAAACTGATTCGTTACCTGTGCATCATTGCATCATGAAAAGTTCAGATTACACTATGTTATTTACGGAACTGGATCCTTGAATGAAGCATAAACTCACCTGTTGCGTTGACTACAATTGCAAGACAACCTTGTGTTTCTGAAAAGATCACGATCATTAAGGCTAACAAGAAATGAGATTGCAAAGGCACCGCAATCTAGAAAAAGGAAATTTTTTTAAGGAACAAAAGTCTTTTGTAACTGCCCTAGCAACAGGTGAAACAGAACAAGAAAAAATGATACCATGGACTATGACCTTGACAGAGGATTTCTTATCTCCAATATGTGAACCATAGATCCATCAAAATCCATTAACAATTGTAAGCAAACTACTCAAATGAAGCATTTTTTCATTTCCCTCTTTGGGTCAGTAAGTGCGTCCAAATCCCACTGACACGAAATAGAATATGTCTATAGTCATGTTCACATATTGAAATTTGTAAACGAAAATTGTTCCTAAGTTGTCGAGGATCGATGTGGTCCAAAGTATTGCGGCTTCATCATTTATACAAATATTTGATAAGCTGTTATACTGTGCATTTCACCGTAAGTACCTAATACTCGACAATTCTACGTGCATAAGGATTCTTGCACATCATTTTAAGCTGCAAAGTGAGACAGAGATCCACTCACCAACAGGAAAAAAAAAACCGTTCATGTTAATCTAACTTTCAAGAAGCGTAAAACAACGAAATTAAACACAAAATAAAACCGTACATGTTTCAAGTTACATTGGTGCTTGGCCATATGGCAATTACTAAGACTCCATCATCAACACCGAGCAGCCATATGATGACCAATCCAACGGCGAGTACTCCGGTGACTCCGGTGAATAAGAAGGAGATGATGGCTCGTATCCCGGCGATGATGGTGAGTAAACAGGGGACTCCGGCGAATAACTCGGCGACGATGGCGTGTACTCCGTTGAATAAGCAGGAGACGATGGCTTGTAAACAGGGGACTCCGGGGAGTAACCAGGAGACGATGGCTCATACATTGGCGATGATGGTGAGTAACCAGGGGTCTCGGGCGAATAACTCGGGGACTCCGGTGAATAAGTAGGAGATGAAGGCGTGTATCCCGGCGATGACGGCGAGTAAACAGGCGAATAACTTGGAGATGACGGCTCGTATGGTGGCGTCGATGGCGTGTAAACAGGGGATTCCGGCGAATATGTCGACGAGTAAATCGGAGATTCCGGTGAATAGGAAGGAGATGATGGCTTGTATGATGGCGTCGATGGTGAGTAAACAGGTGACTCTGGTGAATAAGTCGGTGATGATGGCTCATATGACGGTGAATAACCGGGTGACTCTGGTGAGTAATTCGGAGAACTCGGGGTGTAAACAGGGGATTCCGGTGAGTAAACCGGAGACGACGGCGTATAAACGGGAGACCATGGCGATGAACTGGAACTTTCTTCCATTGATACGATCAACAACAATTATCTTTTGGCCGATTGATAAGAAAAGTGGGGAGGATGATGATCAGGTTGGACTCTTTGAGCAATTTAAATTTATAGTGATGCATAGATAACCGACTGAACTTTCCTTTTGACGCGTTTTAGTGGTACCGACTTTAATTTCTCAGTATGTTTCTTTTTCTTTCTTTCTTTTTTTTTTTTTTATTTATTTTACAAAGTTCACTACTCCAAGTCTTCTTTTGATTTGTCTTTTCAAAACTGGGCTGAAAATTTCCAAAATTTATAGGATCAGGAAGTTCTTGGCTTGAACAGAACCTAACAAGAATGTAATAAAATATTCATTTTCTAAATCTTTTTCATAAGAAAATGTTATATTTATTGTATGATTTTTTGCGAAACACTATCTTTTATCATGTCCATTTTGCGAACAACTACCTTTTAAAAAAAATTTGCGAACAACTGTCTTTTAAGATAGATTTTATTGTAGAGTGATACCTTTAGCAGGATTGAGGCCAAATTTTTAGTAAAATTCCCAAAATACCCTCACCCCCTCTCACGTAATTCACCTAAACCCTCAACTTTTTTTAATCTTGTGCCCGATTTAGAAACTTTATATTATTTTATCCGAACTGTGAAATTGTACTTTTCACGAGTATAGAAAAAAATATAGAGTTTAGGTGATTTACGTGAGAGGGGCTAAGGGTATTTTGGGGATTTCACTAAAAATTTGGCCTCAATCCGGTTAAAGGTATCACTTCACAACAAAATCGAAGCGACACTTTTAATTAGGGACGGAGGGAGTAGTTGTTTGCAAAAAAAAAAAAAAAAAAGAAAAATTAAAAGAAAAATAGACATGATAAAGGATAGTGTTTCGCAAAAAAATCCTTCATTATATCAGTCATATCCTTCCGAAAACTTCAGGGGATTTTCAAGTATTTAAATAATTATAATCTAGAAAATGGGGTCTTTATATGTATTAGCTAGCTCTAGGCCTCAATAGGTTCAGTTTGGGTTGAATTTCGAATTAATGTGAAATGATAGGAAATTACTTTTCATACCAAACTTTAAAATTAGGTCGAGTTTAATCAATTTTGGGTTAGGTTTACGTTTTTCTCATTAACTTCAAATCGGTTGTCGAGTCGGGTCAGGCCTAAGTAGCCCCTCCATCTATAATTGACAATCTTAGGAGGGTCTTTGATACTTGATTATGAGAATGAAGACATTCTAATTAATTGTAAACATGAATAATTTATGACGAACAATTGAAGTATTCATAACAGTGCTCTCCTTACACATACCCCTGCATAAATGTAAGACTTCTACGTTCCAATCTTGAAGTGGGAGGGGATTGAGCATTGTATTTGTGCCAACAAAAAGTATAGCCCTACCTACACACATGCATCTTCCCTGATCATGAACTTATATATAAGGTCATCTGTCACCTGTCACCTGTCACAACCTTGTCTTGCTCCTTGCGGCTTGCTCCTTCAACATTCGGCCTCCATCTTAATATTCTTAGGAGTTACAATAACCCCTCGTTCACTTCATGAAGAGAGCTCAAACTTTGCTTCCATTAACAAGATATATAGGAGTGTGCAAGAGCCAATTCAATAAAAAGATTAAGCCGTTAATTGGAGACCCATTCAATATTTATCCCATACTGTAGTAAGGGGAAACTAATTTACATGTCCTCTGGATCAAATTTGTTAACCAAGTTCCTGTCAAGTATAAAGCATTAGCTACAATCATAGTTTTGTTAATTGACTCATTGGTGATACCGATTTCATTATGAAAGACACGGTAGTTGGGATATTTGAGATCATACTGAGAGGGATGCAAAGTTGCTACTACATTGTCCCTAAGCTCGATTCATATGTCTTGTGCCCTTCTCTTATAACCAAAAGAAAAACCTTAACAGAGCAAGACCTAGCATTGCAAGTTTGCAACATGAAACCTGTGTTCAAAGAGAAGATAGGAAATTAAAATTCAAACACATTCAATCTTTCTGGAAAACCATCTTATGTTCAGTAATGCTGTCTTCTTGAGCTGCAATTGCAATAGACATGGCAATGACTAGGAGGGATATGAGCGCGAGTGGGAAGATGGTGAGTGACTAAGAAATTCTGCTACCCTGATAAGTAAATATAGCTGGGAACTAAAGTGTAATGGGATATACATACCAAAGAGTACAATATGCCAGCCCATTTTAAGAAACGTGGAACCATGATCTGGCAAGCTTGTCGATTTGCCTGTGGATTAAACAGAAAAAGGAAAAAACATTCTGCTAAATTAGCCATGATGCAAGAACAGAAAATAAATGGATGGGACGTTCTCATTTGCGTACCACTCACAGATCATTGGTTGCAGATAAATCCAAAAGAAAATTTAATTGAATGCAAAAGTTGGAGAAATCACAAAAGAATAAGATAATGAGATAAAATTGACAGCGTTCATTCACTAATTGAAGGTTGCATCACATTAGACAATTCCCAGCTAAAAACCGAAAACTGGCAGCTTGCTTCCAAGTTCAAAGATCTCCCTCTGCAGATGTAACTATGGTGCTCCTAATTGCAGCCAATGCTAAGTAAAGGTCCATTGCCCTTACTGAAATCAAATTTGATGAAGCCCACAGAGTTAGTATAATAGCTATCAATCCAAAATCAACGTAGTAAACACAGGTCCTCAAGTTTATCCCACGATTACATGTAACAAATTGAATAATTAGCAAAAAGAAAAAAAAAAGGCATAATAAACAAGTGTGTTCTTGTTAAAGGAAGATAAACTTCCATTATTATTCAGCACATTCCACCCATTCTATAGTAGGAACAGTTGCTTAAAACTGATTTGTTAGCTATGCATCTTTGCACCATGAAATGTTCAGCTTACATTCTGTTATTTACGGAACTGGAGGCCTTGAATGAAGCATAAACTAAATGATCAAGATGGTGATGGACAAGGGAGAAAAGGGATGGGAGAAGTACGATGCAAGAAAGTACTTACAACACTCTGAATGGACTGGACTATACTCCGGGATATTGTAGAATCAGAGCTGTCACCTGTTGCGTTGACTACAATCGCAATACAACCTTATGTTTCTGAAAAGATCAATATCATTAAGGCTAACAAGATATGAGATTGCAAAGGCACTGCAATCTAGAAAAACGAAATTCTTTTGAGGAACAAAAGTGTTTTGTAACTGCCCATTAGCAACAGGTGAAACAGAACAAGAAAAAATGATACCATGGATTATGACCTTGATGGAGGATTTCTTATCTTCGATATGTGAACCATAGATCCATCAAAATCCTTTAACAATTGTAAGCAAACTACTCAAATGAAGCATTTTTTCATTTCCCTCTTTGGGTCTGTAAGTGCGTCCAAATCCCACTGACACTAAATAGAATATGTCTGTAGTCATGTTCACATAATGAAATTTATAACCAAAAATTGTTCTTAAGTTGCCGAGGATTTGATAAGCTGCTGTACTGTGCATTTCACCACAAGTATCTGATACTCGACAATTCTATGTGCAAAAGGATTCTTGCACATCATTTTAAGCTGCAAAGTGAGACAGATATCCACTCACCAACAGGAAGAAAAAAAAAAATGAAAGAAAGAATTACGTGGCACATACAGATCGAAAGGCTCATATCAAGTTCATAAAAACACCCTGAACATTCTTTCCTTGAGTGACCAGGCTTCAAACTCTTTAGCACCTTCCTTTTCTGCCTTTCCCAGCCAAATGCAAATTACAGACTTACAGTATGCATGTATGTTCACATATGCTCCATGGTTGAACCGTGCAGTTTTACATGTAAATAAAAGTAGGCAGTGCTTTGTCACAAAGACTAAAAACAAGCTAAAACCACCTCCTTCCTAACTGACTGATTTCCCTTTCAATGCCGTTCTCTCTAACTATATGCCCTTACCATAATTGTGCCCTCCATTTCAATGTGTTTAATCCTTAGTCCTTACCAATAATCAAAACAAAAGGATGCTAGTTAGTTTATCGCAAAGAAAACTTAGGGAAACAGTTCAAAGCAACTGAACGCCTTAACCACATGCTTATATAGCATAATCTCAAAACTGTAATTAAGTATCCTTTCATGGTTTACTGAAATCTTAACAAGGTATGAGCAAAAACCTCCGAGTAATAAATGACCATGAACCCTTTATCAAATTGATTGAATACTCTAATCCATGGAACAATTCCTAAGTAGAGCAAGGATCAAGCACGGTGCCTACAAAAAGTATAGCACCAGAAAAATCTTCCCTAATCATAAACATAAAAGGATGGTCCGCCACAAAGTATATGGGAGGTGGTGGCATTTCTGCTCCAACCATCATATGAACCCTAGTGAGAGCAGCAGCTTTCGTCCCTTTCTCATTTACTTCAATTGTACACTTCTGGAAAACATTGTTGATGTAGGGCCAGTCACCACTATTATTAGAGGATTCAACCATTCCCAAAAGATCCTTACAATCCATAGAAAACGGTGAAGTCAACCCTAGTTTTTTCATTGGTTCAGTCAGTGAAAACTCGCATTCAAAACTGAACTTTGGGATGGAAAGCTCATAAATTTTCACGTATTCCATCCTAATTCGGTCTTTAAACATGTTAGCATCTATTTTCACATTCTTCATGAGATTCGACAACCCATCTTTCTCATTCGGGAGGAAGATGTACATGGAGAAGCTCTTCTTCCTTTTGCCTTTCACGGGTTCATCACCTTCTCTGTAGAGCATTCTAAGGACCTTGCAGTCTTCAAAGGTCCCGTAATCAAACTTTGTGTGCCATTGTGTCATGAAAGGAGCTTGAATTTTGTCTCCGTTGAGAAGATGAAAGTCTTTGTCCTTGGTGTGTTTTCGCTTGAAAGTGTCAACCCAAACTCCTTTGAAGTATAAAGCATTAACCAAAATCATCATGGTTTCTTTAGAAATAGCATCTCTTGAAAGAATTTGTTTGATCATCCCTTTTGTTTCTTCCTCAACCCATAAGTTTGCTTCCTTTACCACTTGATCAGGCTTTAAAAAACAAGCAATGAAAATATTACTACGACACTGTAAATGTGAATTTTATGCTAGGTAGAAAAACTACTCATATGAAACTGGTAAAACCATATATATACAGATACAGTACTCTACATAAGAAAAATTAGGGGATATTTTATAAAAAGTCCATTTTATAAAGGGGTTTCCCACGAAAAATCCTAAAATTAATCTCATGGGGTCAAATTAATTTCACCTTCAAGTATTACCTTACATCGATCACAGATTAATTAAAAATGAGTTAAAAACTATAATCCCTGATCATAGATAAAACTTATACTATCACACAAATATCACCTTGAAAAACATAGATAGATATTTGTAAATTTGATCTAGATAAGTGAATTAAAACAGAGAAAAAGAGTGACATACTATGTACAAGCATAAGGGTGCATATTGGATTCATACCTGATTCTCAAAATCAACATTTCTGACTTCAACTTTATGAACGTCCCTAAGAACTTCCACCAATGTAGCCTTGATCGGGGTCCGCTGAGCGACCTCAAAGGCGTTAGCAAACGCGATATCCGGTCCATCCTCATCATCAGAACCCTTAAGAACCTCCATAAATCGGGCCGCAGCTGCAGTCACCTGTTCCACGTCATCGCACCCAAGAAAAGTAAGCAGCTGCTCCAGCATACTTCCCGTGGCACAAGCGGCGAGGATGTTGAGCACGGCCGTGATGGAGACCGGAGAGCACATGACGCTCCTTTTGCCACCATCAGTGAGCGCGTCTAGCAGCACGCGCTGCGCCGTTTGCAAGCCGAAGTTTATGTTGTAGGCGGTGGCAGTGGCGGCAGTGGTGATCTTGTTGTAGCGGCGGTGGTCGGTAGAGGGCTTTGTTTTGGCTAGACGATACTCTGGGACACCCAGTGGCAGTCCCAGTCCACATCCCCAGTTGCCGCCAATAAGCAATGGGTTGCATCTAGTCTTCTTCATCTGTTTCGCTGGATGATTACTGATGTAAGTTTTTCCGTTTATTAGATTTGTTTTGTGGGGATTTTGTCGTAGCGAATAAGGAGGATATGATGGCGTTAGTAGAGAGTAAACAGGGGACTCCGTGGAATCGGTCTCAGATGATAGCTCAAAGCTCATATGATAGGCATTTAGATGGCAATAGCAATAGAGGGGAGTAGGCAGGAAACTCACAGTAGAGTAATTAGGTGTAGAAATTATTAGATAGTCTCGAATCATTGGTCCTCGTTTCATAAAGAAATATGTAGCATTTTTTTTTTTTTTTTTGTGGTAATTTGGAGTAGATTCTACTTGGTTTGTGAGAGGACGGATCAATGATCTTGGACCATGATAATCCATCTGAAATGAAGAGTTGGGCATGTTGTGTGCCTGAAAACAAAATAGGGAAATTCCAATTTGTGCCGTGTGTTATTGGTTTTTTAAACTTGTTCAAACTTTTTTTTTAGAAATTCAACTGGTACCCATAAACATGTGCATTTACCCAGACCATGACATTATTTAGGGTTCGTCGTATAAATTTTCAGTTAGTTGGGTCGGGAGTGTAACGCAAGTTTAAATTTAATGTTTTAAAAGTTTATCCGTTCCTCCAAAAACAGTTTTTTGTAAAAACAATTAGGGGATAATTTTTTTTTTTAACATTTAAGCTTACATTATAATTAAAAAAGCCAATAACATCGAAGCACTTGAAATTTCACAAAAATTATAAGTTTAAGGGTACCATTTAAATTTCAAAAACAATTTTTGACACCAATTAAAAAAAAAAAAAAAGCCAATAACATCGAAGCACTTGAAATTTCACAAAAATTATAAGTTTAAGGGTACCATTTAAATTTCAAAAACAATTTTTGACACCAATTAAAAAAAAAAAAAAAAAGCCAATAATATCGAAGCACTTGAAATTTCACAAAAATTATATGCTCGTGAGCCATGTTACGAACTTACAATCCATTAGTTAGCTTATTGAGAATATTAAAATTGAGAAATTTAGTTGCAATTATATTTCTTATTTTAATTAAATTTATTTTCTAATACTACTAATAGTTAGTTAAGGGCTTGAAAGCTATTTTTGACTTATTACAATAGTTGGCGATTACCAATTTAAGTCCAAGTGGCAGGCTGGCCCACAACCACAAACTCTGTAGGAAAGGCCATGACTAATAAAGCCCAAGCTCAATTTAGAAGAACACTATAAATAGAGCTTCCAAGTCTTGAAGGAATGCTCTTGCTGTAACTAACATAGAGCTTCCTAGTCCATAAAGAACGCTCTAAACGGGTTTTTTCATCCAAACTTCAAAGAGTATTTTCATCCAAATATTTTTTTTATAAACACTATGATGGAAGTAATGTGGCCCATGTGTGTTTAATTTATTTGCTCGAGCAACTTTTTAAGTTAACATCGATTTTCAATCCAAAACGAATTATAATCTAGGATTGGAACTTCAAGGGATAAGATGTCATTTATTTCAAAAATATTTTTCAAAATTTGCTTTTATTTTCTTTTTTTAAAAAATAAATTATTAGTAGATATTTAATAATTTAACAAAGTCAAAACCGCATAGCAAAATACAAGATCGTTGATTCAGTAGGTGACCATGGCGTTACCACCTGAAATGCTACCAAATCACGATATTTAGAGAATAATACACGTTCCAGTGATATTACAGCGAACATTAAGAATACGAGAGAGTAATACACCTCCCATACTGTGATATTCCGGCGAACACTAAGAATCCAAGAGAGTAATATTTTTATTTTTTTTAAAAAATAAAAAAAATCGAATGGTTTTCAGGCCATGTACTTTACATTTAAATAAATATGTATTTAAATTTCTTCTGGTTAATTTTCATATTTAGTGATTAATTTTGCAATATACTTTGGCATGTCCAACAATTAAATATTAAGTGCAGTTAGCATTCTTTATATATATATATATATATATAGATTCAGGTTCAGGTGCGAACTAAACTTATAAGCGAACTGTGTGAACTTGAAAT
>BSSO01007580.1:0-10870 GCA_030267885.1 Mesembryanthemum crystallinum | reverse complement strand
TGAAAAGAAGATGCACCTTGGTGGTATGAGTAGTACCCATCAATCCGTTTAAGCTAAATCCTCAACGATCAAATCCTTGGGGTATTACACTCACCCCCACTCAAAGAACGCAACGTCCTCGTTGCGCATGGGCACACATTAAGCCCCGGAAAAGGGGGGATTTTAGGGGAACTAATGAATCTAAACTAAATTAACTAAAACAAACTTTAAAGAACTCAATCTAAATGGATAAACACTCAATAGACAATTAGAAATCCACCATGCAATATAATTCAATCACAGGCACATACAATTGCTAATCAAATAGATTGGCTGCGGAACTTTAGACGCTAAAATTCCCTAACTTTCCTTACTGTGTACTTAGATCCGAACCAGCCCTAAGATCTAACTTTAACCATTAGAAAAACCCCAATACACCAGCACATAGGATTCAAGTCAATGGCAGCATTAACGAATTAGAAAGTCATCACCAACCTTAGACAACCACACACCACCAGCGGGGTAGATTTAGCCTAGATCATGTCTTACTCTAGCTAAATTAAAGCCGTTTGACCGTTCAAAACTTGAACTAGTTGCCACTTGGTGTTATTAAATCTATGCAATTACGGACATAGATAATCAACTAGCTATAGAAATCATGCTAAACCAATTAGTGTGCACCCTAATTAATCTAACAATCAATCATGATCATCAATAGCAAATAAGATATGAATGTAAGAAGTAGTAAATTGATTAACATTAAATCAAAATACTTGTCTCAAGAATAACTATTATATGGATTCAATCTAATGTGCCTAGTGTGAAAAGAAACCTAGGGACTCATATTACAAAGCAAGACAAAGAAAAGGAAAGAGAAACTCATGCTAGAAGTCGAGCAAAGAAGGGCGAAACAGGAACTGTTCCTCCCTATGTTCCCCTACTGCTGTAATGTGAATGCCAATTTCGTCCAAGGGACGAATGTTGCTTCAGTTGTGGCTGATATTCTCTTTATATAGGCAAGGAATCATGTCCAACTCCCCTTCACTTCAGATCATCTTTCCTATAGGACTTCAAAAGCCTTTAGGAAACTCATCGCTTAAGGAAAAGATAATATTACACAAGATCTTTGCATTATCTTTTGATATCTTTCCTTGGGCAGTAATTAAGAGTGTTTAGAAATTCTTAAAACTCCAAAAAATAGTCCAAATTCGTCCAGCTAGCATCCCCTAAAAATTAGGAAAGTCATGGAGTCTTACTTGCCATAAAACTCCACCTCTTGCTTTGCACTCCAAGCATATCACTTAGGATAATATTTGGGAACACTATAGAGGATAAAATATCACCAAAATTATCCAAAGATGTGCATAAAATCTGAAGAAAATATGTATTGAATCTGGTCATTAAATTCGTCATTCTTGTTGCACATGTTTTGCCCAGCAGTTCCTTCTCAGTTCCTCAAACTGTTCCTGGAGAGTTCCAAACGTGTTCCTTCTACTATTCCTTCTCCTAATTTGTGGTCTACATTACCTAAAACCAAAAACAACATTAAAGCACCAAATTAACTATAAAACAATGAAACTAATAATTAAAACCCAAAACATAAGAAAATAACTAAAATGACACACAAACTCAACAAGGAACAACTAAAGAACTAGTATAGGAGCATAAAAATATGTTCTTTTAGGAACATATCAGCTATCACTAATCAATATACGGGGCACACCAAAATGAGGAAATATCACCCTTTTGAAGAACTTGGCGACCGCCCGTGCATCATTAGTTGGGGAGGCAATGGCTTCCAACCATTTGGAGACATAGTCAACAACCACTAGAATGAACTTGTTGTCGTGTGAAGGAGGAAAAGGACCCATGAAGTCGAATCCCCACACATCAAACGCCTCAACCTCAAGTATTCCCATTAGAGGAGTATCATTCCTCTTTAAAAGATTTCCGGTTCGTTGGCATCTATCACATTCGCTCACATGTTGTTGAGCATCCTTGAACATCGTTGGCCAATAAAAGCCGGATTGAAGAACCTTTGCAACAGTTTTGGAAGCACTAGCATGACCCCCACATGGTAAATTATGGCAATGAGTGAGAATGGATTTCACCTCCTCATTCGAGACACACCTTCTAAGAATACCATTGGCACAAGCCTTGTAGAGACATGGATCATCCCAATAGTACCTCTTGATCTCGGAGTAGGATTTCTTTCGTTGATTGTAGCTCATCCCATGGGGCATAATTCCACTCACAAGGTAGTTGGCAATATTGGCAAACCAAGGGATCTCAACCTCCTATAAAGAGAACAAGTGATCATCGGGGAAGGAATCATCAATTGGAATATCCCCTTCTTTGGTCAAGTCATATTAGAGCCTAGATAGATGGTCCACAACAGTGTTGTTGGCCCCCTTCTTGTCCTTGATCTCAAGGTCGAATTCTTGGAGTAAGAGAATCCAACGAATCAACCTCGGCTTGGCGTCTTTCTTGCTTAATAGGTACTTGAGGGCCGAGTGGTCCGTGTGCACTATCACATTTGACCCAACAAGGTAGGGTCGAAACTTCTCTATGGCAAAGACAACAGCAAAGAGCTCCTTCTCATTCGTAGCATAATTGAGTTGGGCCTCATCCAACATCTTGCTAGCATAATAAATAGCATGGAGCTTGTTGTCCTTCCGTTGCCCAAGAACAGCCCCCACGTCATGATCGCTTGCATCGCACATAACCTTAAAAGGGAGGTTCCAATCCGAGGGATGTATGATAGGGGCAGAGATAAGAGCTTCTTTAAACCTGCAAAAAGCCTCATGACAAGCATCAGTAAACACAAATGGGGCATCCTTGACAAGAAGTTGAGTGAGGGGTTTGGCGATTTTGAAATGGGGCATCAGTAAACACAAATGGGGCATCCTTGACAAGCATCAGGCAACGTTGGAAAGTGGTGGGGGCATTGCACAAACAGAATGGCATCCTACGGTAAGCAAAAGTGCCATAAAGGCAGGTGAAGGTGGTCTTCTCCTGATTATCCGGGTGGATAGGGATTTGGAAGAATCCCGAATATCCATCCAAATAGCAAAATTACGAATGCTTCGCCAACTTTTCCAACATTTGGTCAATAATTGGGAGGGAGAAGTAGTCTTTCCGGGTGGCCTTGTTCAACTTACGATAATCAATGCACATTCGCCACCCAGTGACCGTCCTAGTAGGGATCAACTCTTCTTTATCATTCTTAACAACGGTCATGCCACCCTTTTTAGGAACGAACCACTTGAACGGGACTCACCCACTCATTATCGAAGATAGGGTAGATGATCCCCGCATCAAGAAGCTTGAGCACCACCTTTTTAACTACCTCTTTCATGTTAGGATTAAGTCTCCTTTCGTGCTCAATAGAGGGTTTATGACCATCCTCAAGATGAATACGGTGAGTACAAATAGAATGGTGAATAGCCTTGATATCATCAATGCTATACCCAATGACACCTTTATTTAGCGTAAAAGACTTGGAAGTTTCTCAACTTCTTGGTCATTCAGTTTAGCATCAATGATAACGGGGTGTTGCTCATGCTCATCTAGAAAGGCATACCTTAGGCGAGATGAGAGGGGTTTAAGCTCCACCTTAGGTATGTCTTTCTTCCCTTCTTTAGACAAAGGGTCACATTATAACACATCAACATGAGCCTCATTAGACAAGAATTTAGGGCTCTCATCAAGAAGCCTAGTATAGGCTCTTTTCTCATCACAACATGTCACACAACATTACAATCCTCATCCCCTACAAGACAAGACTCAAGGGTATCACTAGACTCACAATCATGCAAATCTTCAAATTCATAAGCATCAACCCTAAAGCATGCTTCTATGGAGGGAATTTCAAAGCATGATTCAAATTAAACTCCACCATCTCATACCCTACATTTAAGGACAACCTTCCATTTTTCACATCAATAACGGCGCCAGCCATGGCTAGGAAAGGTCGTCCTAAATGACGGGGATGTGAAAATCCTCCAACATATCAAGCACAACAAAATCGCAAGGAATATAAAATCTACCTACTTTTAATAGCACATCCTCAACGATTCCCAATGGATATTTGACGGAGCGATCCGCCAATTGCAAAGACATGGAAGTTGGCTTACACTCCCCCATTTGGAGCTTCTTGCAAATAGACAATGGCATGAGACTCACACTTGCTCCAAGGTCACATAGAGCTCGATCAATAGTGATTTCTCCAATGGAACAAGGAATGGAGAAACTCCCCAGATCTCCTAATTTAGGAGTGTGTTTGTTTTGAATGACTGCACTACACTGCTCCGATAGGGTAACAGTTACATGCCCCTCATATTTCCTCTTGTTAGAGAGGAGATCTTTCAAGAACTTAGCATATGATGGAATCTCGGCAATAGCATCCAAGAAAGGGATGTTGACTTGGAGCTTGCCATACTTCCTCTTTAAAGCGGCCTTAGCAAGCCGTTGTGGAAAAGGAATCTGGGGCACATATGGAGCGGGGCATTGAACCACCGCCTTGTCTTTGCTAGGAGCCTTCATAGCTTGCTCCTTCTCCCGAGCCTCAACAACCTTTGGCTCATCTACCTTGGGTGCTTCAATTGCCACCTCTTCCTCAATCACCTAATGTCTTACCTCATCCTCATCAACCAGCATGGAAGGACCCTCATATTGTGTCCCACTCCTCAAGGTGACCGCATTGATATGGCCTCTATGATTGACATCTGTCTTTCCCGAAAGAGTACCCGGGGGTCTTGGTGAAGAATTAGCAATTTGGGCCACTTGGGTTTCAAGCATTTTAACCCTAGAATCCATGGTTGACATAAATGTCTTTAACTCATTCTCCAAATTGGAATTGACAGGGGGGTTAGGGGCATATGGAGGTCTGTGGTGGAAGCTGGGTGGATTATGTGGTTGGATAATTTGTAGAGGTGGAGGATTTTGTGGTGGTTGGGAATTTTGGTTGCGGTAAGAGAAATTGGGGTGATTTCTCCAACCGGGGTTGTAAGTAGAGGAGTATGGGTTGTTTTGTGGACGGGGATGGAAATTGGTTAAAGCATTGGCTTGACCGATTGTTATCCCTTGTTGATCGGGGAAAGTATGGGGACACTCAAATGATGAATGGCCTTGAATGCCACAAGTATCACAAAAGGACACATGAACTTGAGGTTGGTGGGATTCATGATTGTGAGAGGATGCAATTTCGACTTGTTCAAATTTTTGGGTCAAAGCATACAACTTACTAGTAAGCATGGCCACTGCATCAACTTCAAGCTTACCTCTTCTCCAAGATGGTGCTCGGTCATTGGACCAATGGTAGTTGATTGAAGCTATCTTTTCAATCAACTTCTACACATCCAGGATGGTTTTTATAATTATAGTTCCACCTGAAGCAGCATCCAATGAAATCTTGTACTCATGATCAAGGCCATTGTAAAAGGTTTAGATGATCATCCAGATAGGAATACCATGATGTGGGCACACTCTCTATAGCTCTCTGTACATCTCCCAAGCTTCATACAAGGACTCCCAATCGTATTGGGAGAAGGAACTGATGTCATTCCGGAGTTTGGCAGTCTTTCCGGGTGGGAAAAAGTGGCTTAGGAAAGCCTTTGACAAGTCGTCCCATGTAGTGAAGGAACCTGCAGGATTGCTCTTGAACCACTCATTCGCTCTATCCTTAAGGGAAAATGGGAACAAGCGAAGGCGAATAGCATCATCCAAGACTCCATTGACCTTCATCGTGTCACACTTCTCAAGAAAGGAACTTAGATAGTCGTTTGGGTTTTCCATAGGGGACCCCCCCAAACGGACCTTGCTGGACAAACTAGATGAGCGCTATCTGTAACTCGAAGTTGTTGGCACCAAGTGCGGGGCGAACGATACTAGGTGTAGACACCCCTC
Organism: Mesembryanthemum crystallinum; assembly: GCA_030267885.1. Lineage (NCBI taxonomy): Eukaryota > Viridiplantae > Streptophyta > Magnoliopsida > Caryophyllales > Aizoaceae > Mesembryanthemum > Mesembryanthemum crystallinum. The sequence goes on along the minus strand of BSSO01007580.1, from coordinate 4,984 downwards.
CCGGTGTCTCTTAAGTCCTCCACCGCCCGATGATGGACAATATGGGATACTCGGAAATGACGGGCTCCCATCTTCAAGTGAAAGCCCCAACAAGATCAAACCCGAATCTCACCCTTACCTTCTAGCCCTTTCTCTATGCTTTCCAGAATTTCAAACGGCTCCTCAAAGTTATGGACGTATTTGTATTTCGCCACAAAACCGAGCATGGAGCAGAAAACGGTTCAAGTATCCGCCCAAATTCCCCCGGGAATCTCAAATGGACCCAGATCCATGAATACATACCATATTGGGATTTTGAAGTACAACCTATATTTGAGTTCTCGACCAATTAGAATTCCATCGTACAGCAAAAATCTCAGACCGCCGGGCAAAATCTCAGACCGCCAGGCCTCTTGAGACCGCTAGACCGGTGGGAGCATGTGGTCCCGGACTGTTTTCTTTGGCTCTTTCCGCATTTTTTCACCTATAAATATGTCCTGAACCCCTTCATTCAAAGGAGGACTTTTTAGAGAGCATTAAGAGAGCACATTTGGAAACATAAGAGCCCTTTTAAGAGAATTAACCTCTCTATAAAAGAACGATTCTTAAGAACACCATTGTAATTAGCAAGAAACCACAATCAAATCCATCCAACATCCCAAACACTCTCACTCCACAAAATAAACCACAAAAATCACAAACAAACCACAAAAGCCTTCAACTTGGGGTTACTAGCTTGAGAAAGATCCGAACAAAGGAGCTCCGATCCAAGGTAGCCAACCCGAGGGCGATCAACAAAAGTATTATGTCTCTTATGTGTTTACATTCTTGTATGCAAAATTGAATCTCTCTCAAACTGAATCTTCATGCACACCCGGCTAAATATCGCCTAAGATCTAGCATGCTCACATAATTAGCTTCTTCGCATGAAATTTTGCTAATCATCAAAGTGATCGCCTTACAAAATGGCTTGCTTCTTGGTAGATAACTCGTGACAACCCACGTAGTTAAATGCATAGTTAAGGGCAAATAAATGGCATGACAGATATCATGTGAATAAATGGCATAATTGCATTATCTTGAAATCATTTGAATAAGTTTCGCATTCCCGAACTCAATGTCTCCCTTTCTTGGGCATCGAAGTCACAACTCGGCACAATCATGGTATCTTCCTAGATATTCGTGGTTGGCGCCTTTACGGTTTCCGTATTCCTAAAATACGGTGGCGACTTCTTCACCTTGCAAAAACAAATCGAGCAAAACATGATAAAGCAACGGTTACGACAACCCCCAATAAAAACAACAAAAAGAGCAGAACATGCCAAAAAGCGCATGCAGCGAATGCGGGGGCGCGAGGGTCCCACACTAGGCTCGATGACTTTTGGGGTGCCAAATTCATAGAGAGTGTTTGCCATGACTGTCTGCTATTTTTATCTCTCTTTTAGTGCCTGACTAGCTTTTTTCACGGCTACGATGTGACGCCGAAAGGTGACTTCCGGATCAGGATCGAAAGGTTCAAGGTCGTCCGGCCCTTTACTCCTGGCGTGCATGCAACAACACTAACCCAAAAAGTGAGCACTGACAAGACAGTAATAAAGCAGACAATGAAAAGAAAAAAGGCTTAGTCTAATCAAATTTGCTTTAATTCGATATTGGAACAAAACAACATTACTCCCCGACAACGGCGCCAAAAACTTGATAGGCCCACAAGTATATGGGAATATCGAAGTAATATAAAAAGTATCAAATCCACAGGGAGTAGCGGTTCCCATGTACCAAATACCACTAATTCGATTATCTAAGCTAATCAGTCGCGGGGCGAAAACTATCTAATAAACTAAATTACCACTAACAGGGAATGAATCAGGAATAAAAAGGCCTCGGATTGATTTCACCTAGCTAAACTGATCAAACAAATGGATAAAACTAACTAGCATGCCAAATCAATTATTGCAAGGACGGATAAAAAACACCTAAAACTCTCTTTCGAACGGTTTTAGGCCAAATTCAACTATGTAAAACCACCTATTTTCATGATATTAAACAAGTCAAAAGCATTAAGAATAAAACCAATCCTATTGTCCACAAGATCTTTTAATCTACTTTCGTGATTAGCAAATCAAGGCAATTGACAGAAATTCAACAATCAATATTCCACTTTCGATTTTATACTAGTCGTCTTTAGTTAAAGCATGAATATTTTATTTTTTATTTTTTTTTTTGCAGTTAATAGGGTTATTTTATTAATTACCAAAGGATAGGAAATATTATAATCAAAGACTACATCACAAGATAATCACGTCTATCATTGTTTAGCATCAGTAGAGAGGGGATACCCACCTTCTAGGAAGGGTTGTATCACCCCTCTTCTTCATGTGCTATGATAGATTATCACACAGATAATCTAGAGTTAAAAATTCATCTCAAAGTATCTAGATACTGAGTTACACATGAATACTGCTACCCTCTCTAATACAAGTTTGAAGCTGGATGTCATTAACAATCTGCTTCTATGATCTCTGAGCTGCTCTATATATCCTTGAGTTTCTTTCAATCCAGATGCTGTTGACAGTTTGTGAAAAAGCAATCAGTTGAGCTCCAGCTTTTCATGTTTTCCTCTTAGCTATTCTTTCTAGCCTCAAGCAGTCTTCTTCCCATGGATCTTCCTTGGGCTCGAACAATTAATAACTTGAATCTCTAACAATCACATACAATAGATCTCAATGGCATGCCAATAATAAATTATCCCAACATTCAATCATGTTTATTTGCTAAGCTACATCAACCCTAGAATTAGGAAATTAGCTACTCATGATGGAAGAATAAACGAATAATTAAAACTAGCCCTAACAAACATGATTAAATAACTATGAATAAGACTAAATCAAAACAACGAATTTGGAGAAAAACTAAGTACCTGAATTAATAAAGATTGAATCTTGAGTCAATAGCACTCGAACAATGAATAAAGGCTAACTAGAGTTTTGAGAAAGAATTCTAGGGCTAAATTAATCTCTAAAGCGCGCAATTACACTAGCTAATGATGAGATCAGTTCTAAAACTAGGCAATGAGTCCTTTTATAGGCTCTAAACAATAGCTTACATGTCCTAAAATTACTTCCAAAAAATATAAAACTTCCTAAAACGTTCCAAAACAATGCGCAAAATAGCCTACTACACGCGTCAGGTCCGCTCGCCCGAGCACCATTTCGCCCATCCGAGCGACACTGGTTCTTCGCACCCTGCTGCTTGCGACATTAGCGCCCGCTCAGGTGGGGTTTGAATGGTATTTCACCCACCCGAGCGGCACTAGATCAAGGTTTTATGTGCTTTTTCTTCGTCTTCGGGACTCGTGCCGCCTCTCGGGCTTCCTCGGGTTCCATATTTAGCTCGATCACTACTTGCCGCGGCTCCTACTTAGTATCGGGGTCTCAAATGACCTAAAAATTCATCAAAAACAAAAACATACCCCGAGTAGTTATCCATTTCAAATAATTCACAAAATTCCCAAATCAAACGGAATAACTATTCTAAATTGGAGTCAAATGCGTACGTATAACCATGAAAAACAACTCAAATAACGCACTCATCATGGAATAAGGTTGAAGGAGGATGAAGATGGAGGTGGATTTAGTTCTCTCTCTCTCTCTCTCTCTCTCTCTCTCTCTCTCTCTCTCTCTCTATTTGGGCATAGCGACTTTGCTTTGGCTCTCAAATGATTTTGTGTGATTGGTCTGTAATTGTTCTTGCTTGCTCCCTTGGAATGAAGGTGGAAGAGGGTTTATATAGTGGTAGAAAGTTGGAAATGGGGAAAAAGGGCATAAAAGGGCTTAAAAGGGCATGAAAGGCCACGAAAAACCCACGGAAAGAGCTGCCAGCCCGGGCAGTAAGCTCTTCCCGCGAGCGGTCACCCTTCGCTATGCGCGCTCTTCTCAGCTTTTGTGATGAGTCCTCGTCGCGGGTTTTGGGGTGCGCTAAGCCCTTTTAACGTGTGTGATTGGTCGAGAAGTGATTGGACTTGATTTTAGGGTATTTTTCGTGGGTCGTGGATCGGATCATGGACCCGTCGGTCATTTTCGGCTGGAATCTTAGAAATGGCATAACTTTTTATCCGGAATCCGATTTAAGATCCATTTGATGTTTTGGAAAGCATAGCTCAATGGCTACAATGTTAGAGGAAAATTTACGAGAGAGGTGCCAAGGTTGAGATCTTGCCTTAGGTGTTCATCATTTTCAAGCGCACTATAGTACAGTTATCGTCATTGGGCAGAGCAATGACTTATGAGACACCTATCGGGGTGTCTACAAGAGGAAGCAGTCAACCTGGCCGTACCAGGCAATGTGCAAGATATACACCATGAACAACCTATCCTCCCTGATGGGCATGGATATATTGTTAGCTGGAATGTTAGGGGGCTTAATAGTCCCAATAAGGGGGGAAAAAAACATCTTTTGCAATTTGATGAAAAATGGGTTTCTTGGGGGCCGCATCGCCAAAATGGTATTTTTAATTGGGGGGGTTCATGACAGATTGGTATTTTATTGACACCGGCGACATTTAGGTATTTTTATTGGAAACCGGCGACATTTTGGTATTTTTTTTGGACAAAAAGTGCAAATTCATCCAAAAACATTCGCCGGAGAGAGAATCTTTGAATAAAAAATAGTTTTTAATCATTTACTGCATTTATTATAATTTTCCTACCATTTTGTCCTATTTTCACTTCATTTAGGAAAATTGGTATTTAATAATCCAACCTTTCAACGTGTTGCAGAAAATAATCCCACCTTTCATATTTGCAGAGAACAATCTCACCTTTCACTATAGCTGCACAAAACGATCCCGAGTGGACGCCGTTACCTTCTCCGTTAGATTTTTATGACGTGGTGTCATATTCGCCTTTATCGTCCCCTTTACTCACTGCATATGTGATTAGTTATGTGACTCTTAGTACGCATAACTTAGTATTCATTGCTTCACTAGCTAGATCACGAATAGATCCTC
>BSSO01007579.1:0-10871 GCA_030267885.1 Mesembryanthemum crystallinum | reverse complement strand
AGTTAAAAACAAAGTTATTTAGCTAGTTGCACTTATTGATCTGTTGAGTCTGTTTTGAGTCATACCCAAGTCAAATGATCTCTGTATAACAAGTGTCTTGCATGATTAGACCTAATATGAGTTATAACCTAATAATTTAGTATATGCTTAACTGTTTTCAAATGTTTCTTTTAAGTTATAGATGTTATACCCAAGAATCAAATAACTATAAATAACTAGACCTCTAATTAATCTTCTCGGTGCTCTAAAATTCTATCTAGCTTAAGGTCTGCTTGTTGTTTAACCTTGATCTCCTCAATAAGACTTGGCCTGAAAGAATGGTTATTTAAACAAGCATTCACTCCATCTCGTGGCACAACCTCGATCTCTAGTTTCCTAAAATCCTCCAGAATCTCGTATGGGATGACAAAAGCACAATTCAACGTATGAGATGACTTTCGACTCAACGCATCGACCACTACATTGGCTTTACCTTCATGGTATTGAATGTCCAAATCATAGTCCTTTAAAAGTTCTAACCAACGTCTCTGATGCATAATCAATTCACGTTGAGTGAACATATACTTTAGAATTTTATGGTCGGTGAACATCTTACACGTCACGCCATACAGATAGTGTCGCCAAATCTTCAATGCGAAAACTACTGCAGCGATTTCCAAATCGTGCGTTGGGTAATTCTTCTCATAAGGCTTGAGTTGTCTAAATGCATAGGCAACTACTTTGCCATGCTGCATAAGCTCACAACCTAATCCATTCTTCGAGGCATCACTATACACCTCATATCCTTTCGTTCCTTCCGGCAAGGTTAGCACTGGCGCTATAGTCAAACGGCGCTTCAGCTCATTGAAGGCTTCAGTGCACTTCTCATTCCATTCAAACTTGTTCTTATTCTTCATGAGATTCGTCATAGGTTGGGCAATATTAGAGAAATCCTTGACAAAACGTCGGTAGTATCCTGCAAGACCTAAGAAACTACGGAATTCGATGACATTCTTTAGCTTTGGCCAATCAGTAACGGAACGAATTTTCTCGGGATCTACAGAAACTCCATCCTTGGTGACCACATGTCCAAGGAAGGCAACGCGATCGAGCCAAAACTCACACTTCGAAAGTTTGGCGTAGAGTTGATGTCTTCTCAAAATATCGAGCGTCAAACGTGAATGCTCTTCGTGCTCCTCTTTATTCCTTGAGTACACGAGAATGTCGTTAATGAAGACTACTACAAATCGATCTGGGTAGGGATGAGACATTCGGTTAATCAAATCCATGAACTTTACTGGTGCGTTGGTTAACCCAAATGGCATAACCGTGAACTCACAATGTTCATACCTTGTATGAAACGCAGTCTTCTCAACGTCTTGTTCAGCGATTCTCAGCTGATGGTATCCAGATCGAGGGTCAATCTTAGAGAACACAGCTGCTCCTTTCAGCTGGTCAAAAAGATCATCTATTCCAGGCAAAGGGTAACGATTCTTGATCGTGAGCTTATTCAACTCTCGGTAGTCTATACACAACCTCATACTACGATCCTTCTTTCTCACAAAAAACATAAGGGCTCCCCTTGGAGATGCACTTGGTCGAATGTAACCTTTCTCGAGTAACTCCTCAAGTTGTTTCTTCAGCTCTTGTAGCTCGGCTGGAGCCATTCTATAGGGCACTTTGGAAATCGGAGCCGCTCCAGGCACTAAGTCTATAGTGAATTCGATAACTCTCTGCGGTGACATTCCTGGTATCTCAGCTGGAAATACGTCCATATATTCCGAAACTAATGGGATTGTCTTTGACGTCGGCACATCCTATGAGATATCTTGTACATGACAGAGATAAACGACTTGTCCCTTAGTCGTGTACATCATATTCTTCATTAATGATAGCACCTTAGTCTTAGGTTTCACCATAACACCTTTGTAATAAATTTGTATCCCCTTAGGTCCTCTAAGTGAGACTCTCAGCTCGAAACACTCAATTCGGCCTCTATACTTACTCTATGTTCCTAAGATAACGTCGAACTCTTTCAAGTCGAATTGAACTAAGTCTGCGGGTAAGTTGTATCCAGCTATCTTAATAGGGCACTGTTCGTAAACTGAAGTACATCTAATCAAAGTCCCATTAGGTAGGGTAAAGTTGGCTCTATAATTCTTATTAGGTTCTAACTCAAATTGTCCCGCAAAAGTCGAAGATATGAAAGACATAGATGCATCTGAATCAAATAGAACATAAGCAGGTTTAGAGTGTACTAGAAATGTACCAGCAACAACATTAGGATTTGATTCAGTTTCGACTCGACCCATGACGTACACACGCCCATTGGCACCACGATTGTTGTTGTTATTATTGTTCGCTCCTGTAGTGGCTCCAACAACTATCTGATTGTTTTGAGGGACGGGTGCAATTGCTTGCGCATTCCCTCGGTTTTGATTGTTCCCGTTATTCCCTCGGAACTTTCCACCTCCATTGCAGTTACCACCTCCATGGTTTCCATTACCACGGTTGTTATTGCTTCTTCCACTATTCGAAAGTCGAGTCCAACATTCAGATGCTTTGTGGCCTAGCTTACCATCCTAAAAAAACAAATTAATACTTCTCTAGCACATTTCTTGTGGCCTTGCACTTCTAACATGGTTGGTTACACGGTTTTGAATAGCTTGCTTTCGCTCGCTCATCGTCAAGACCCCCTTGTTGTGCTTTCCACCACCTCCAGCATTGTTATTGGGGCGAGGTACACAACCTTGCTGACCTCCCAACTTTGACTTCTTGTCGGCATGATGGGATGTATTACCTCCATCCTGTTTGTGCTTTCCTAGGGTTCCATCCTTCCTAGTCACTATACGCTCCTTATTAATGGCTTTATCATAAGCCTCCAGAAAATTCGTGGCTTTACCACTTATGTAACACTGAATGTCCCACTTGAGACCATCCTCAAACTTGAAAACTTTATCTCGCTCATCAACCACTAAGGTAGGCGCGTAAACACTAAGCTCATTAAAATTGGCAGCGTATTCTGCCACAAACATGCTCCCTTGATGAAGATCTATGAACTTTTGAAGCTTAGCCCTACGAAGAGATTGAGGATAGAAATGATCTCTCAAGGCATCCTTAAACCTAGTCCAGTTAAATCCTGGTTAGGCTAGAAGTCCATCCTTGACTCCAGTCCACCAATTGTTCGCTTCTTCTCTAAGGTAGTAAGCAGCAGTCTCAATCTTCTGGTTTTCAGCTCGACCAGTCACTACAAAGAGTTTCTCGAATTCCTTAGCCAAATTTTCTAACTGAGTAAGGTCGGCACCTCCAGACAAGGTAGCTGGTTTCAGGGCGTCAAAGTCTTTAAAAAGACGGGCTTGCACGTTCTGTTCATTGTTATGGGCTTGTTGGTTTTGAACAGAGGCCTCAACGATTTCTTCGAGACGGTTTAGATGTGCACCAGACATCGTGTAGAGAGAGAAATAAAAATGGTTGGAAAGGTCCTGAATGTATACATGGAGTTTTCACCATTGGGGTTAGCACAAGACGACTCTAACTTCTATTCATGCTATAAAGCGTTCGTATAATCATGCTATCATGACGAATAGACGTCCTTGACATGTACAACTTAGCCATATCGAAGGCATTCATGCATTAAAAGCATTAACAAGTATTTTCCATGAGAAGGCGATCATGCATTGGAAGCATTTAAATCAACTATTAGCCATGTGAAGGCATTCATGCATGTGAGGCATAGTTTCATAACAAATGTACCATGAGAAGGTTACCAAGCATTTGAAGCATAAGAAATGTGAACCAATCGACATAGATGGTAATGAAATTCACTCTTATTCATAATAAGGAATAATGATCCATGCACTCAACGGTGCTATATGTGTGTACCACACACAACAGAAAAGAAATAAGAAATCAAAATGCTCATTTCTTGACTCAACAGCCCACACAATCAACCACCACCATCGTGAAGCAATTACGATGTAGAATTAGTAAGGGTTATGTCATACCATCCTTGAATGTAATCAATATCTAAGAAGTAAACTAAAAATCATAAAATGTAGAGAAAGATATCCCTAGAAGTAGCATCCTGACGATGAAGCTGAAAATCAATGCTCCCCACGAGCCTTAGCTGAACTCAGACCATCATCCCTGCGAGAAGTCGCACCCTGGAAACGGGGAGGGGAACGAGAAGCACGTCTCCTAGGACTCCTATCACGAGGGGACTCTTGTCTCCTCGATGTCGCTTGGAAACAAGTACAACCCGGCTGAAACCTAGGTGTACGGCGGTAGTTAGGTCATGACGCTTGAGGATATCGCGCTCCCATCGCATAAGGTGTACCTTAAAATAGTGATAGTCCAAGAACCATCCAGCTTGGTCGGAATACCTGCCCCAGTTAGGCTCATCATGGATTATGACACCGGCGAACTCGTGCTTAACCTTAACCCACGGGTGACAGTTAGGGAGAGACCAAACAATGTAATGGATGATGAAGGACTCATGCATGAATTGTCCACCACGATAACGACCATAAGTATAGGCCTCACCTCACATGCTATCAGCGTAGGCCGCGATGCATTCACCACTAGCTGGGGCTCTATAGCTCAAGCGTGGCCCTCTACGGTTACTGGCAGGTTGGGCATCCACACGGTAAGACTCTCTAGCAGGGGGAGGACTCTCAACAACACGCCTACGAGGGTTTTCCATCACCTCGCGCAAAAGATCTCATAGCCTCATACATTTTCTCCCTAGTGGGTAATTCACCATCACCTTGGTCGTCACGACCTCGGGTAGAATCTCTAAAAGTCTCACGAAGATAAGAAGGCTCATCACTATCATCCTCAGAACGTGATCGACTCCCAGAAAATTCATAGGGGTCCTTGTTGCTCTCCAAATGAGGTGATGCTCTAGCTCCCTCAGAAGTTCAATTAAGAGTATCCAAATGTCTTAATAAAACCCGCTAGGTGTATTCCTCAACTAGCGCAAAGTATCGATGCTCCATACCTTGATCAAACTGCAACAAGAGCATTTCAGCCACACAGGGAAACCAAAAATTTATAAAATCAGTACAAACTGAGTAAGGCATCCAAACTCCGTAAAATTCATAAAACACACTCTTGAAAGAGGTTTTATTTATTTCAAAATTCATTTTCAATGCACATAACCATGTAAAGGTTTATTTGGAATAAATCCCATAAGTGTGACAATCAATTAACACATAAGAAGTGTCGTCTTTAGAGAAATAAGAGAGCCCACTAGCCGGTAACTAGATACCATGATACTAGTGAACAATGAATAGAGCGTTGTAGACACCCTAATCAGTGTCTATTAAGTCCTCGCCCCGTCCGATGAGGATAACAATAGCCGACTTGGAAATGATGAACACCAAAGGCAAGTTCTTAACCTTGGCACCTCTCTCATATATTTTTCTCTCATCTTGTATCCCTTGCTCTAAGCTTTGCAGAACTTCAAACAGATCTTAAATCGGAGTCCCGGATCAAAAGTTATGAGCATTTGAAGTTTTCAGCCCAATACCGAGCTTAAACCGGCCCTACGAGTCCATAACCCGACTCGCGACCTGCATATTATTCCCGGAAATCATCTTGACCAAGCATATGCGTCAAAAAGCGGTCCCCGCATCCCAATTGTACTTAAAACGTACCAAAAACGTGAGACCGGGCAAAATGGCGCCACCGGTTCGGCGTAGCTCCCACCGGTCAACCGGTGGTGAGGCCGGCTAACCGATAGGCCCCACCACTAGACCGGCCTGAGCAGTGCTCAGCAGCCCGGGTAGACATGCCCGGCAGGGCATTTCAGTGCCCGGTTTACCCGTTTCGTGCCCTTTCATGCCCTTTGATCATGCCCTTTTCTTCCATTTTCCACTTCCTACCACTATATAAACCCCCTTCCACCTTCATTTCAAGGGAGGGTAAGACCAAGCAAGCCAAATTGATTAGAGGGAACTCCCCACATAATCATAAAAAGGCCAAAGCAAGGTTACTATGCCAAAATAGAGAGAGAGCTAACTAAATACACCTCCATTACCATCCTCCTTCAATCTTACACCACCAAAATCATTTCCACCTTCATCCACCTTCATCCCAAACACATACCCAAGCACCACAAATCATCCAAGGACCACAAAACATACCCAAGCACCACAAATCACATTCAAGGACCACAAAATCAAACACCACTCAAGCACCCGCTTTACATCCTTCGAGGATCAAGATCTTGCCAAGATCATACTCAAGCAAAAGGTGTTCTAATCCAATGAGCTATCCTGATGGCACACTACTTTGGTGACGATCTCTTTTCCATCATTTTTCATTTCTTTTTCTATTTTGGCATGACATGTTTATTATCATGATTTACTCTTAGATAATATATTGGAATTTTGTTGGATTTACTTTAGGTGCAGTTGGAATTAAGGTTTGAATGAGTGTGTGATTTCACCTACCTTTCTACACTATTTGTTGTCAATCGATGCCCTACTCATCTTCACCAGTCGTCTTCTTTGTTGATGGCGAATGCACAAATCTGGCACCAATGATTGATGGTGTTAGATAAGCAATGAAGGTGGTAAAAGAAGGACCACGCGAAGGGTTTAATGTCTTTTGTCCTTGGTAGGGTTAGTGTTATTTGTGTCACAAGCCTTGAATCATTTGAACGAGATTACAGCTGACCAAAAGTGGGCCTGGGCATGAAATGTGCCAGGCTTGACATGGTTTTTTGGCCCATCCATGTACTAAAGGACCCCAAGCGGGCTTGGGTCGGGCCTCCATAAATTCACCAAAATGTATTGTCCATATTCATCCATTTTGCGGGCCAAATGGACGGGCCTCATGGGCCGACCCTTCTGTGATCGGATCAAATTGAGATAGTATAAATTATTTTATATTTATTGAATTATCTTTGCTGAGTATACGCCAATAGAAAACCAAAGCATAATAAATTTTTTAAGTTTTATTTTTCGTATAAATGGGTAGTGAACTCGCATTAAAAGGGTGGCAAAAAGACACCCCTAACCCGCTGGGTTTACCCTCAACCGAACCCCACGTGAAAAGTCTGACCTGCTTTTTAGCCCGACCAACTAATGACCCAACCTGCTAATAGCCGGAACCCGAAATTGCCCAAAATGAACCCAACCTGACCGGCCAGTTTGCCAAGTATAGTGGCATGGTAGGGAAGAAGAAAGGAATAACTCCGGTGACAGTTCCTTGATCGAAGTAGTTACACTCCAGTGATAAGTTTTCAGCGTACAGTATTGGGCAACTATGATGGAAGACGACAAATTAAGGGAATTTCAATTTTTTGATTCAGTTCCATAACCTTTTTAATAAAAAAAATATGTTGAATAGTTGGCAATTTTCAATTAGTATAAACAAATTTGTTGATTATTTGCCATTTATTTGTTAGTTTAGTAACAAATATGTAGAATGTTTGGCATTTATTTGTTAATTAGTAACAAAACCTCCTCCATCAATTCATCAACAAGAACATGCCCCTGCAATTTACATAAAAAAAATATCATCATATTCCAACAAAAATACCACCATAAAAGTCAACCCCAACAGTTTGACAAAATCTCTTTTCCATCTGCAAGTCCCACCACGTCACCGTTGCCAACGTCCTCGGTGCTTCTCTCTCCAACAACAACTACATCTCCCTCGTTTACGAGTTCATCAATAGAGATTTAGCTTGAGCACGAAGAGAGAGAAAGAGAGTATGTCGCCGGATTGTAGAGACGATGAGTGAAAATCGTCGAAGAATTTGACGGAGACAACAGAGACAATGGCCACAAAAGAAAATTTTATTTATTTTCCTCCAATTTCATGGTTAGATCTAATACACTTTTGAATTTTGGAATTGAAAATATTTTAATTTCGAATGAAACCAATTTCAAAAATTTATTTTTCTCTTTTTAAAAAATGAGTATATAGTTGGCCAATCACATTTTGCCACCTCATAAATAAAAGTGTGTATGGTTACGCACTATGTATGGGTAGCATTGTCTAACAATGCAAATCTAGGTATTAAGCCGAACTTTTGATATAGCATACATATTCAAGTCGCAAGAAAAAAGCCACCAAAATATCCGAGGCAAACTAAAGAAAAGAAGTTGAGAGTTTGTTATGCTCTGGAACTCTCGTTAGGTTTCTCGCCTAACTCGAGTTCTTGACTGCCATGAGAGGAAGAGGGAGGCCTTTGAAGAAAGGCAACCATGAACAATGGTGGGGCATCCTCTACGAAACTTGATGATGGGTCTGCTTTGGAGATAGGTGTAGGATCGAGGGTGATCAACTTCAACCCAAAAACCCTCGTATGGATCGAAGATTGCAAGATTTTACCCAACCGGAGTTGCGTGCACAATTGACAACTCCTACTGGTGTTAGGGTTACGAGTAGCAAGGCCGTACAACAAGGTTCATGGAATTCCCTCTGATTTGGCTGCTCAAGGTTTTTCATCCCATGGTTGTGAATTAAATAAAGTGATTGATTTGAATCTGTTGAATGGGAAAATATGTTATGAGTGTTAATAAGGTTGAGGCTGATGTAAGTAATATTAAATAAAGTGATTGATTTGAATCAGTTGAATGGGAAAATATGTTATGAGTGTTAATAAGGTTGAGGCTGATGTGGGTAATATTAGGGATGGGGCTACTAATGGAAGTAAGGTTGTTAATGGTGCTATTAATGGAGAAACAGGTGGGCTTGTTGTAAATGATGGTAAGATGGGCAAAATGAAAGGGAATCCATGGAAGAAGAGTCTCTACATCAATCGACGAGCGGAGAAGAGACTAAAACTTTAATTTGTGACTGAAATGGGGGATTCAAAGGAGGTTTGCTTTGCGAAAGAACACATTGCAGAAGAGGTGGAGTATTGGGAGAATACCCTTGTCGATTTTATTGTTGGTGGCAATCCAAAATTGAATCACATTTAGGCTTTCATTAACAAGAGCTGAAGCCACGTCTCTAAACCTCATGTTTTATTGCATGCCAAATGGTGGGTATACTAGAGGTTTGACTCCTCAGAAGACATGGATGTCATTTTGAGGGGAGGTCCTTAGTCTCTTGGGAATAGGAAATTACATTGTTGAAACCCTGAAGTGCATCATTCTAAGTGGAGACTAAAGAAATCAACAAATTTCCTGTATAGGTGACATTTCCTAGCCTGGATGTGCACCTCTAGTCTGTCAAAGACCTCATCAACCTGGCTAGTAAAGTGGGGGTACCAATGTGCGCTGACTGGTGTACTACAACAACGGAGAGAGTGTCCTTTGCCCGGTGTTAGATAGATGTTGATGTTGATGTGTTAGGTGATCTTCCCACTTCATTCCTATTAAAACCCCTGTTGGTGTATCCTTGCATCAGCAAATCCACAATGAATGGATACCCTACTTTTGTAAGAATTGTAGCAAAATTGGGGCACTTGATAGATAAATGTCGTAGGAGGAAAAACCTGCTAATGAGGTATATGTTGTAACTGAACAAAAGAATGAGATGAGCAGCAACAAGTTGATGCACAAAAGGATTTGATGGAACGTGATCCTATAGAGGTTGAAATACAACCAGCTAAGATAGTTCAGTTAGTGGAAGCAGCCCATACTCCTGATTTGTTCAATGTTTCACCCAAGCACATCTTCCATCTTAGGAGAGCAGTTAAGCCTGTCGAAGACAAAATTAGGGTTCTATGGTATAGTCTACTGTGGTATGATGAGGTGGAACTTGAAATGGATGCTCAACATGAAGAGTTTCTTTTGGAGGAGAGGGAATGGGGATGGACCTGGGGGACCCTTTCTTATTCCAATAGGGATCTCATCTTAGAACATCAGGGGACTTAAAGCCCCGGAAAAGCAACAAGAGGTGAAATCTCTTGTGCTAAATAATGGAAAGAAATTCTAGGATTTGGAAACTAAAGTTTAGGTGAATAAGGCTGACACTATTGTCAGAAGAATAGGTGGGTATTTGAGAAGTGTGTTTAACTACTCTAGTGGCTCCTTTGGGATCCTACTCATATTGATGTTAGTATTGTTGATATAAATGACCAAGCTATCCTTGGTCACGTGTATGATACGAGGGATGATATGAGTTTCTATGTGACTGTGGTTTATGCTCTTAATTCTGGTGATGAGAGGAAGCAACTTTAGTTAGCCTTGTTAGACTGGGATGGCACTATTGATAAGCCCTGGCTCCTTTTGGGTGACTTTAATGTCACCCTCACTGCTGATGGGATTAGTAACTCTGACCCTTGTGTTACAGATTTGCAGGAGTTTGCTCAATGTGTGGCCAGTCTGGGACTTGTTGATGTCCGTGCCACTGGTGCTCAGTTTACTTGGTTCAATAGGCATGACCATTACTCTTGGACCTGGTGTAAACTGGATAGGGTCATGGTTAATCAGTTGTGGATGCTTCAACATTCCTCAACCACTGTGGTTTTCTTGGCTATTAGATCACTCCCCCCAATTTAGTTTAATGCGAGAGGAAACCTTTAATTAGGTTCTTCAAGTGTTGGATCAATGATAGTTAGTATTTGGAGCTGGTGATAGGATATGGTGTACTCAAATTCAGGGATGTGCTATGTATAAGGTGGTTACAAAATGACGCTACTTAAGAATGAGTTAAAGACGCTGCATAGGAATAAATATAGCTCAATATAAATGGAGTCTAGAATTAATTATGGCCAGAGAAATCTTGATGCTCTCCAACTTGACCCCCTTAATGAAGATTTTATTGCACTAGAAACATTTTTGGTTTTTATTATGGTGACTCTCAAAAAAGTTGAATTGCCCTCTTTGAAGCAAAGGGCTAAGATTTAAGACATAAAACTAGGGGATGATAACACCAAGTACTTCAATGCATGCTATTGTTAAAGAGGGGAGAGCTTGTAATTCAGT
>BSSO01007578.1:0-10872 GCA_030267885.1 Mesembryanthemum crystallinum | reverse complement strand
CTATCAAACCCACCCAACCCCACTGCTTTCTCTCTCTTCCATCACCACTGTATTCATCTCTCCCTAATCCCACCACAACCACCACCACCTCCCTGCCACCACCTCCTGCTTTCTCCCTGATTCGAATCTCTGAAAATTTCCTCATTATTTTCTCCATTGCAATTTCCCTCACCATCATCACATCTATCTTTCAACCTCCTCCCACTCCCTCTCTGTCTCATTACCCTTCTTCTCACTTCTCTCCACCATTTGTCTCTCTAAAATGCAGACCCAAAACCAACGCGAATCGCCACCACCAAACAGGGGCGGATTTATGTATAATGGTATGGGGGGATGGCCTCCAGTGCCATAACCGCCGGATGGCTGGTTGAACAGAGCCCAAAGAGGATGTCCCCAGACCAAAAATTATAGGGACCCCTGTTTCTCGATCTATTGTCAGGAGAAAAAAGGGGGATAGAGACTGATTTTGAAGGTGAAAGAAGTTTACTTTATGCCAAACAGTAGTTTCTTGTATAATGAGGATGGCAAATTAAGGAATGAACGTGGGTTTTTTTTTTATAAAAGCCAACATATTATAAGCATCAACACAAGAGAATTTCGTACCACTCCCATTTGGATAAATACTCCATCATACAACCCAACTGCACCCTTCGTTTTACAAGAGATAAATTAGCTATTTGTTGTTGAAATATAGACTTTTGAATTTAGCTACTCAATTGGCTGATTGAATTAGTGACGACAGTGATGCAAACAATAAGGAAGGTCTTGCCACCGTCCCTTTCTCTGCCCACCCCAATAAACCATTACCCTCCCCATCTGGTTTTCTCTCTCCTCATTGTTCCTCTTTCATGGTTACCAAATCTGTAAATTGAGAACAAGAAAAATAGGCAAGAGCAAAGAAAAGAAATAAGGAAAATAGATAGCTTAAACAAGGGTAATTTAGTCTTTTAATATTTTTTCTTTTAAAAATTAAAAAAAATGAGTGCCACGTCATCCTTTCAACAGATTTCTTGAGGGAGTTAACGGAATATAGTTAAGTGAAAATATTTTGCAATACGCAGGGCACCAAAGTGGGAATATGCAAAATATAGGTCACCAAAAAAAGATTATGCGATACCTAAGTAACCAAAGTGGAATTTTTCCTAAACTAAATTATCTAGTTTTCACAGTATATATATATACACACACACACACACACACACACACACACACACACACAGAGAGAGAGAGAGAGTTAAGTTCCAGTGCAAACTAAACTTATATGCGAATAAATTCATCGCTCACAAAGTGCATATTCATCACTCGTAGCATAAATATTCATCACTCATAACATGCATATTCATCACTTTTTTCAGGATTATGTAGATTCATCACCTGTAAAATGTATATTCATCACTTTTCGAAATTCATCACCCATAACATGCACGTTCATCACTTATATGGGCTGAATTTTAGCCCTTCATTTTTGAATTAGATGACCTAGATTTCAAGTTCACACAGTTCGCATATATATATAAATGCGGGATTCTACCGTTTGCTCTTAAAATGGGAAGGTGAGCTGCGAAACTTAGGCCATCTGGGTTGTGGTGGGTGGTTTAGGGTCTGAACATCAAATTAAAGGTCCTTGTAACCACAAAGAGGAAAAAAATGTTTAAAAGTATATGTAAATCTTAACTCAAATAGAGTTTTTATAACTTTTTTGAAATTATGCTATTGAAAACCAATAATAGAGATATCACTCATTTTTATATTGGCCACAAACTTTAGTGCTTTGTGCTAGTAATTTTTATATATGCTCGTATTCTCTACGTATAAAGGTTTTATTATAGTACTTGATTGTTAAATTTTATAAAATATAAGTGGTAGTTCACCACCATCTACAGAGTCAAGGTGATTCTGTACATGGGTAGAGTCTACCTTGTCATTAACAGGATGACTCTGCTTATCCTTCTCAGCTCTATCAACCTTTTCTGCCTTATCAGCCTTTCTCTTCTCAATTTTGCAGTGTTGTCTATCATGATCCATCCTCTTACAGGAATCATAATAATATGGGACCCATTCATAGTAAATACTTTGCATCAGCTTGACTCCAAAGGGGGTACAGATAGGGATATCAATTGGTAACAGTTGAGTGACATCAACCTCCACTAGGACCCTGGCATATGAAATTCTTTCCTTTGTAGATGTGCATCTATCAGCAAAGAGAGGTCTCCCCACCCTACTTGCCAATTTACTCAGGCTCTTGGCTGACCAATACTGCACATCAAGTCCTGGGAATGTGATCCAAACTGGGACATCATGTGTTTGTTCATCTTGTACACTGAATGATGGAGACCAGGGTTTTAGCATGAAAGTTCTTATGCCCACAGTCTATGGCCCCCCTTTTAGAATGGTGTCTCTATCTTCTAGGCTTTGGAATCTTACAAAGAACCAGCCCTTGCTATGCAAATGTAGTTGTGGTTTAGCTACATGAGACCACATTGTATCAATGGCTGCCTGGACTATGGCCAGTTTAGGATTACCCCCCATAAAGAAGCCCACAAGAGTAAATTTCCAATATTATTCAATTTCTTCACTAATGTTATCAAGATCTAATTGAACTTCTTCAGCCACTGCACTAGCACGATCATATTCCAATTTTAACCCCTCATTGGCCTTCTATTGTTTCTGAATAGCCCCTTCCATCTCCTAGCATGAACACTACCTTCTTGGATTATCTGGGTTTTATCCACATTCTCATTCACATGGAAATGGGGAGGAGTATGAGTCACTTTATCATCAGTATCAGGCACAGAATTCACAATTTTGACACTCTTAGCGACTCTCTTTTCCACATTCGTAGCAGAAACATGGGAGAGAGTCTTGGGCAGATCAAGTAGAGAGGGAAGATGGCTTTCACTCTGTCCCTACCCAAAGAGAAATTTTCATTCAGCTGATCATTCTTCTAAACCCAATCCCGGGTTCTTCTCTTGGTTGGCTAAAATGGGAGATAGAAGTGATATAGAGATTGGTGAGGGGATGGACTTCAACTCACACCTTTTCTCATGATACTCACAGCTTGGAATATTAGGGGTTTAAACTTTCCCCATAAACAAGTTGAAGTGAAGAAATTTTGTCGAAGTAATAAAGTGGCTATTATGGGCCTCTTAGAGACCAAGATAAAGAGTAATAAAGCTGATGCAATAGCTAAGAAAATCTTCCCTAAACACAAGACTGTTTACAATTATGACTCTCATTATAATGGTAGAGTTTGGATCTCATGGGATCCTATGATATGTGATGTGGCTGTTCTAGACTCTACTCCTCAAGCCATGCACTGTAAGGTTACTTCTCTGCTTACTGGTAAGTACTTCTATACTACATGGGTTTATGCTTTTAATGATGGAGTTTTGAGGAAGCAATTGTGGGCTGATCTGAAATGTTGGGGATCCCATATCCAAGATCCTTAGGTTGTACTTGGGGATTTTAATGTGAACATAGCTGTTGATGAAAGAGTTAGCTATGCTGATCCTTCCCTTAATGAAATCAATGAATTTGCTGAGTGTGTAGCCTCCATTGGTATAGCTGACATTCCTGCAACTGGCTGTTATTTTACTTGGAGCAATAAGCAAGATAGTGCCACCAGAATCTGCAGCAAGCTTGATAGAATTATGTGCAATAGCTACTGGTCCCTGAGCAACATTAATGCTTCGGCTTCCTTCCCCCAGCCTGGAGTGTCTGATCATTCTTCTGGTGTCCTGCATATCATTGAACATGCCCCCCACATCAAAAGGAGGTTCAAGTTCCTTAATGACTGGCTCTTGGATCCAAAGTTCATGCCTCTGATTCATAACACATGGAACACTCATGTGGATGTATGTATATATAGATTGGTTACCAAACTTAAACTTGTGAAGGCTGCCCTCAAGAATTTTCATAGTCAGAACTATAGTAACATCACTGCTAGAGTTGCTACAGCCAAAGAACAGTTGTCTGCAGTTCAAAGTGAGTTGCAGGATGATCCCCTCTCACAGAATCTTATTGAAGAGGAGAGAAAGGCTTATGATCAATACATCAAGCTCCACAAAGCTGAATGAGCTCTATTACTCAACGAGCTAAAATTGATGACATCTCATTAAATGATGAAAGCAGCTCCTATTTCTATGCCAAAATAAAAGAAAGGACCACCAATTCAAGAATCTACTCTATTATTGATATGCACAATGAGCAACAACATGGTGATGAAGCTGTCAAGGAAGCCTTTCTCCATTATTATCAATTCCTTCTTGGTTCCTCCTTATCAGTGACACAATTTGATAGTTCGAGCTGTGCTAATGGGCCTACACTCACTGAAGATATGAAACAACAGCTGCTCAAAGAAGTAACAGAAGAAGAAGTTAAAAGTGCTTTGTTCTCCATTCATGATAATAAAGCACCGGGGCCTAATGGGTTCTCTGCTGCATTTTTCAAGAAAACTTGGCATATAACTGGGGGAGATCTCTGCAAAGCTGTGATTGATTTCTTCAGAAAGGGCAAGCTTCTTAAACATGTCAATTCTACTCTAGTCAGTCTCATTCCCAAATGCACCACCCTCTCTAGTGTGCTTGAATATAGGCCTATTTCTTGTTGTAATGTTGTCTACAAAATCATTTCAAAAATTATCATTGATAGAATGTATGAAGCTATGATGCATTTAGTTGGCCTTGAACAAGGGGCCTTTGTTCCTCAGAGAAACATCACAGATAACATCCTCCTAGCCCATGAGCTCACTAAGCACTATGGGAGAGGCCACATTTCTCCTAGAGCAATGATGAAAGTTGACATAAAAAAGGCCTACGATTCTCTCAACTGGTCTTTTCTGGAACATGTCCTGCTCTTTTATGGCTTTCCTCCTCAGTTTGTGCACCTGATCATGTCTTGTGTTAGAACAGCCATGTACTCCATTTATATCCAAGGATCCTCTGAAGGGTATTTTCCTGGGGCTCGAGGAGTGAGACAAGGAGACCCTATGTCCCCCTATCTATTTGTACTTTGCCTAGAATTCCTATCTAGGATGCTCAGAAGGGTCACTGATGAGAGAATATTTAGTTGCCATCCTAAATGTGCTAGAAACAAGATCAACCACCTATGTTTTGCAGATGATTTGTTGATGTTTACTAGAGGTGATTGTCCATCTGTATCTGCTGTTATGGAGTGCTTCAGGAAATTTTCTGGTATGTCAGGACTTGAAGCTAATCCTGCAAAGTCATGCATCTATTTTGGGGGTGTGAATGAGCAGGTGCAACAAGAGATTCTTCATGTTATTAGTTTCACTAAAGGTTCCCTCCCCTTCAGATATTTGGGAGTTCCTTTATCCTCTTATAGACTGACTATTGCTCAATTTCAGCCCATGATAGACAGCCTGAAGAGGAAAATTCAGGACTGGTCCACTGCTTTCCTTAGTTATTCTGGCAGGATTCAATTAATTAATTCTGTCCTTTTTGGAGTATATAATTTCCGGTGCCAAGTCTTTGTTTTGCCACAAGGAGTGATCAATCAGATTAGGAGTATCTGTAATGCCTTCCTATGGAATTCCCCAACAGGAAGAAAGATGAGCTTCATTAGTTGGGATAATCTTTGCAAACCCTATGCAGAGGGTGGTGTTGATATCAAAGAAGTTTTAGCCTGGAACAGAGCAATATGCAGCAAATGGTTGTGGAAACTCCATTGTGGCCCTACTTCACTCTGAAAAAATGGGTAGAGAATCATTACCTTCAACATTCCAATGTGTGGGAAGTGCAAAGCAAACAATCCAACTCTTGGATTTGGAAAAAACTTCTTCAGCTCAGAGATACCATTGTTGAGATTTATGGTGATAGAAACAATGCTATGAATACTCTGCAGAGATGGGAACATAATGGAAAGTTCCATATAGCAGCAGCTTATGAGAAATATAGAAGCAAAAAATCCAAGAATGCAGGGGTCAGAACCCTATGGGAAAAGATGGCAATGCCAAGGCACAATTTCATTGGATTTTTAGCAGCAAGAAACTCCCTGGTAACAGTGGAGAACCTCAAGAAGAGAGGATTGAATATGGCTAGCAGATGTAGTGTGTGTTGCTCTGATGAGGACAGTTGTAGGCATCTCTTTTTTAATTGCCACTTCTCAAATGAAGTTTGGCAAAAGCTCTTATATTGGATGTAAATCTATAGGAAACCTCTCTTAATCAATCATGAAATCAAGTGGTTCAATAAGCATATCAGAGGCAGGACTTTGAAGCAGAGAGCTAGACGTGCTACTTTTGTGGCTACTATATATAAGCTTTGGCGTGAAAGATATAATAGACTGTTCAGGGACCTGGCCAGAACATCAGATCAAGTTGTTAGATATGTCCAGTTCCAAGTTTATGTTAGGCTTTATAAATTTGAGAGTTGATTTTGAAATTGTACACTTCTTAGTTGTATAACTCTGTTTGTAAACTGGATATATCCTCAGGGCGCCACATTGGCGTTCCTTTGGAAGAATGGAATAAGATAGCTTACCATTTTTCCAAATTTTTTTTATAAAATATGCGATGAAATCATTTGCCTTTATTCTCGAATACAAACATGGGATGGTTTAATTTAATTTTTTTTTATTATATGCTTTATTCTTCTAATAGGTTTACATTTTTTTTAAATACGTGCCAATATTATTTTACGGGTCTTTGAATAGGGAGAAAATGATGTTCTTCATAGAGTAACAAAGATTGTGCACTCATGCTTGCCTTTCCTTCCTCGTTCGTTAGACCGAGAATATTATTGATGCTTCTTTTATAAGGTGACTGAAGTCAGACTAACTGAAAAATAAGGAAAAAAGTTGTGAGCACTTTAAATTTGTGGGTTTCTTTTTATATGCTATTTGTATTTTATAATAAGGTTAACTGAGTCAACTTTAAAGTTTCTTATAGATTTATTTTGATAGGGGAGAAATACAAAAAAACTAAATTGCATTGTTCTAGTTCATATAGGTTAATATGAGCAAGGTAGCCGAAACAATAGTATTATAGACCCTAAAAAAGATTTAGGATCGTGTTCCTCTCACTCTAAGCTACGCTTATACTTGCTTGGGCTATTCAATATCATCCACTCGTACTTTACTTTTTGTTTTGCGCTTATACCGCAGAACAATGTTACATTTCGAACCGAATGAATCATAATATATAGAAACGACACATATTTGTCCCGATACTAACATCCAACATAAGTTAAACTATGTTTGAATCACACGTATTATGGCCCATAACCGTTTATGACATAACATTACTCTGGGTATCCACCAATTCGAATTACTATTACTCTAGTACTCTTACATATATACTCGCTCCGTACTTTTGAAATGTTTACAAACCATTTGGGCACGAAAATTAAGGAAACAAAAAAAAGGGGTTTTGTTTCCAATATTGCCCCCAAAGGTTTAACATAATTACAATGAGAGAGAGTGTGAAATAATGAGTATTTTAATTTAAAAATTGTAATGATAGGTTTTGTGGTGGTTAGAGAGAGAAATGAAAGGGAATAAAAATGAGTTTATTTTTTTAAAGTTGATTTGATAGTTGAATTTTTTATTGTTTAAAGTAGATAGTGGAGGGGTATTATGGAGAGAAGTGTGGGTAAAATTTGGTTTGTAAACATTTGAAAAGTACAAACTTTTTAGTGATTTGTAAACATTTGAAAAGTACCGAGGGAGTAGAATTGATTAGATTATCCATAAATGTATTGGGATACTCTCTAATGAGCATTTAAGACATACAGCTTCTCAAACGGACCCACCTTCATAGGAGTCACAAGAACAAGAAGAAGAAGAATCAGCAGCAAGATCAAAACTGTAGAGCAGCAACCATGGATGATGGCTTCAAAGAGGAGGCGGCACCACCAAACGACGACGTTTGCCCCATTTGCTTTGGAGATTTCTCCCTTGCTTGCCGTTCCAACTGCGGCCACTGGTTTTGCGGTTCTTCTCTCTCTCTTACTCTCTCTGTTTATGAGTTTCTTTTGCTGCTGAGCAAATAAATGCAAGATTTTTGGTTTGGGCAAAGATTTTTCCTTTTTGAGAGCCCTTCTTGAACAAAATTCTTTACTGGGTATTTGTTTTAGAGCTTGAATTATCACAGCTGAGGTAGAAAGAAACCATTGGAGTTGAGAAAAACCCACATTTTGCTTTTTTTTCTTTAATCAAATATTCAGTTTGCACCATGATCATTTGGGTTGGGGGAAGGGGTTTGTGGGTCTTCTTTTTCAATCTTTAATCATAACAGAAGCAGAAGGAGCTAACCCTAACTGCTCTGTTTTGGAGGATGGAGAAATGTATATTAGGAGTGGCTGTCACTGAACTTGACTTCTTATTTTGAANTTTTTTTTTTTTTTTTTTTTTTTTTTTTTTTTTGGGATATAGGGATGTAGCGTATTCGAAGAAGTTTGGATTCTCTGTAGGTTAGGAATAGGGCCTAAATGGGTTGACACATATAATCCTAAAGTGATGTTCCAATTCCGAATCATTTGACACTGGGTGAGTAGTTTGGTATGTTTAGCTAAAAGCCTTGTAAATTTACATACGGAATAAACCCCCAAATTTCTGAGTTTATACTTCAAATTAGAGAGAGGCTGTTGAAAGTGCTAATGTGGGTTGAATTGGATGGTCATTCTCGATTGAAGTAGGCCTAAACTATTGGAAGCACTTGCAAATCTCTCTATTGGAGAAACTGAATGGTGGAGTTGAAAAAGGACTCACATTTCAGGGGGACTATTGAGGAGCATCGCGTGAGCCTAGTCGTAGTATATTTGTGGAGTCCGACTTTGATGAAGGAGAGAAAATAAGACATATGAACATAGTACATTGCCCCATCTGCTGCAAATTGTTTAGACACTTACACTATTATCTTACTTGAACTTGTAATCTTGTATGTGATTTATGTTTACAATATGGGTTGACCTTGTTTCTTTATTTTTCTCACTCTTCCTTCTATTCTGTGTTCATGATTTCCCCACTAGTAAACTTGACTTTTTGTTCACTACGTTTGGATTTTTGCTACGTCTCCAATCGTAGATTCTAGTTTAGGTATTGCTTTTTGAATCTTCTGCTGTGCTTTGTCCGCTATCTTAGGGTTACATTTCATATATACATCTTCTAGTCTTCCTTTGAAATCTATGTGGTTGTAAGGTTTTAGTTCTGTGTTCAGTTAGACAGTATTCCTTATGGATCAAGCTATGTTCATAAACCGGATAGTTTCTACCTGCAGGTTCCTGCATTTTGCAGGTCTGGAACTATGGTTCAGCATTTCAGCCTTGCAAATGCCCAATGTGCTGCCGCCACATCAAAAGTTTGACTCCAGAGGCATCAGTCTATCAGCACAATGAAACAGAAGCCAAAACAGTTCTGAAAGCTGTGGGAAAATACAACCGTCTTTTTGTTGGAGGCACTCATGGCTTCATCTTGGTACATTTTTATTATGCTTGTTTCAAAATGTTCTCTTCTCTTGGAATGATGAAGCTTGGTGTTTTATCAAGATTGGTTATTGTGCGGGTACTTTCACTTCTATAAGCACTCTAGAAAGTAAAGTTACTCTAAACAACAGTCCGGAGTCAGTAATCAGTATGATATATTGGTGACCCCAAAGAGAAAAATTCCCAACAAATGATCATCAAAGTCTCATGCTTGCTAGAAGTTGAGTTTACTATTCAAGCTTGGCCAAACTACTTTTGATTTGGCTGGAAGGATCCTGTTTGTTCATTCTGATAAATGAACGACAACCCTATAGGTAATGAGTGTGTACACCTACATGTGTCATGATGTATGTTGTCCCACAATGATGAGAAACTATAATCAAGAATTGAGGAAAGAAAGATGGTCGCTTTGATGAACGACTATGCTGCAACGCCATACCTCTCATCTCTAACCCTTATTTTTCTTACATGCTATGTGATGGGCTGCGGGACTTGTATGGTCAGTGCCTTGTTGAATAAGCTTTCAAACAAAGTATCTTTTACTTGTAATGACAAGTGCTTAGGAATAAACTAAAAATTGAGCATATTTGGAAACAAGCACAGAAATGGACATACCAGTACTCCTTTAGTCATTTCTCTTTCCATGCTAATCCAAATGGGGTAAATGTGGTTTCACTTGAAAGTAGCTCAGTGAACTCTCTGCTCAATCAATGGTCACCTAAAATGGATATCACACAAGTGAAACATGACACTAGCAAGTTATCCTAGAGAACGATTTACAAAACTGTCAAATAGCTTTCTGGATCAGCCCCCATTTTCCAATGGTTTCCTCAACAAAATTAGCTGATTTCTGGAATGGTTGCAAATGGCATGGCCAGTGCTTTCTAGTCCAAACAGGTTCCCATAAATGGTCTTCTTTGACGGACTTGTCAATCTTCTTTAGACCCCCCTTGACTGCCTACTATGGTAGGGTCTGTCAGACCTGGTGAAGCGAGTAGTCTTCTCCGTTAGGCTGACTAGCCTTTGTATTGTTCAGGTCACCACCTGAGCCACCTCTATCTAGCTTGTGATCTCGATCATCTAAATTTAGCTCAGTCTAGACCTAAAAATACCGCCAAGTCAATGGAAGTGCTGCATAAGATCCACCTAAAATATACTCCCTCCGTCCCATACTTACGTTTCCAAACTACCAAAATTTATGTCTCACCCAAACGTTCCCAAACCCCATATTTCCCCTAAAATTTCTCACATTACCCCCCCTCTACTTCCCACTATCAATTAAATAATCATATCCCTCAACCTACGACCATCTAAATAAGGAAAAATTATCAAAAACTACCTTAAGTTTACCACGTTTTGTGGAAAACTACCTAATATTTTTTAATTTTAATTTTTTTTTTTTTTGGTGAAACACTACCTTATATGGGTCCTT
>BSSO01007577.1:0-10872 GCA_030267885.1 Mesembryanthemum crystallinum | reverse complement strand
TTCAGTTGATAATTTTAAGCGCTAGAATAGCATGCCCACTTAGGATAAATCAGTATGGTAAATAAATTAAATTGACTGTTACTAGAATTTAGAAGTAATTGCTATTAGATTTGGAGATATTTTGGTGGGTAGATGAAATAAAAGAAAAAGGAAAAAGAAAATGAAAAAAGGGAAGGAAGGTGGAAATTCTAGAAGGTTGTTCCCTGTGGGTTTGGGGGGAAGAATTTTGGAGAACAAATTGGCAATTGACAGCAAATGGGACACTAAGCAGTTAAATGATTGGCCACCAATTTTATAAAAGGGAAAGAGTTCCTTTCTCTCTTTCCTCATCCCAGTTTTTCTCTTTCTCCCTCAAAGCTCTCTCTCTCTCTCTCTCTCTCTCTCTCTCTCCCATGCTCTTCTTTTTCTCTCTCTTTATAATTCTCACTCTTTGCCACTCTGTTTCGTCTCCACCACCACCACCACCACCACCACCACCACCATCATCATCAGCATCCACCATACGCCCCACCACCACCAGCAACATCATCTCCACCACTCGCCTTCACCACCTGCACCACCACCACCCGCCATTTCCACCACTCCTTACTAACCGCAATGCCGCCATCACCACCACCTGCTACTGCCAGCCCACCTACAAACACCACAAACACCACCCACCAAATCACCACCCGTCATCACCACCATCAATCAGCAACACCACCTGCCACCACCATTACAAAATAGCAGCAGCAACCAAACGTCAGTCGGAACATTTGGAAGTGACCAAATGAACGAGACTTCAGGTTCAATTTTCCGTTTAATTTGAGTTCAATTATTCTAGTAGTTAAGCCCTAATTGCTTCAATTTGGGTTATTAGTTGAATTAGATTGATGAATTAGATTATTTTAGCAAATCAAAATGTTATGGGTGAATTCTTCTAAAGTTTAGTTTACTGTTTTATAGGTTCAAGTGATTAGTTAGTGGGCATTGCTATTTAGGAGTTGGAATCGATTGCTATAAAAAGGGATCGCTTAAGAGCTAACCATTACGTCTACCAACGCACGATTCCCCCTTTTAAATTGATTTGGGCCTATGTTATATATTTGTGTGAATTGGAGCTTGCATTTAGATAATGGGAATCGGAATCGTGTGGTTAATAAGAGGGTTTTACCGAATTCTAGTTTAATTCAAGTTAAATTTCGCTTGTTTGTGTGAATTATGAATATATGAGAATGAATGTGAAATTTGGGTGTATAAAAGGTTGGTTGGTGACTATTGTGCTAGTCCTTTTCTTGAATTGTTTGCCTTGAGTAAGTAGTGATAACGATGTTATGATAATGGGTTGTATATAGGGTGTTTTATTGGCTTAAACTAACAAGAATATAGCTAATATACATGCTGTTGAGAATGTATAAAGTGACTAAAATGAAGATTAGAATGCTTAAAATGACTTAAATTTTTAAAGAATTATGTTATATATGTATGGGTGATGTTTGGGTCATTTTGAAAGCATGTTTTAAGTCCTAACATGGTGTAAAGACCAAGCAAAATTGATGTGAAAACAATATTAAAAGTTGCTAGCCTATAAATGAGTAAGATTCATAAGATAGTTATAAAAGAAAGTTCTTGAGATAAATGAGAAAAAAGTGATTGAAAGTTAAAGAAGTGAAGTGAGATGTGCTTTATAACTTGTCTATTTGTTGAGAAATGATTATTGGTGTTATTATGGATGTTCATTTGCGGATATCCAAAATACGAATAGTGAAAATCACTATCCGAATCCGAACCCGAAAATTCAGATATCCGATTTTCGGATATCTGAAAATTCGGGTTCGGATATCCGAAAAATAAAATATTTTTTATTATTTTTGATGTTATAATTTCGGGTTATTTCGGATATTCGATCAAAATATTTCGGATATTTTCGAATATCTCGGATATCCAAATGTAAATAATATCGGATAATACGGATATTTTCGGATATCTGAATCCAAAATAGCCGAAACGGTCTGAAAATTTCGGGTATCCGAAAATATCCAAAATTTGTAAAACTGATATATGAATCCGAAATTTCGGATATCCATTTTTTCGGATAATTTCGGATCGGGTTTCGGATTTTTCGGATCGAGTTTTCAGATTCGGATATTTTTGAACACCCCTAGGTGTTATGAGTTATAAGAAAAGTAAACGTTATGTAAGCTACTAATCACTTAAAGTGAAAGACGACACTTTGGGTAGTCTACGAAGCCTTTAGGTACTATTTATGAGTTTCAGAAGACGTCCCACATGAGTTTCGGCCCCCAGATGTGGCCAGGCCCCCAGATGTGGCCATGACCCCCAGATGTGGTCAACAAATTACAGTTAAGCCGCCAGATGTGGCTACCGCCCCTGGATGTGGCGAAGGACCCCCAGATGTGGTCAAGAGTTTAAATGTCCCCAAATGTGGCGGCCCTAGGAACCTAACTCCCTTATTCCAAGCTTAAGTAAATATGATTCAAGTAATAAGTTTAATGAGATTGACGAGATGACAAGAATAAGTTAAAAGGAAAAGTAGTAACAGTTAAAAATAACAGATTGAAGTGAAGATTATCCAAGGTAAGTATGGTTTGTGTTCCTGAATGTATGAAATGTATGCATAGCATATGAAAATTAGCATATGAAAATGAGTTTTTAAACGGTTTTACTATTTCCTTCTCATCCCCGTTTGAAAACGAATTTCCAAAATTGTGTTTACACGGTAGAGTAGTGGTTACTTAGCTTCGGCTAATTTTCAAAATGTTTTGTTTTTCAGGTAATGATCAGGATGGGACTGGGAGCATGTGAGGACGTTTCACCTAGTATCGTAGTAGTTTAGTACTTATAGTAGATAATTAGAACTACTTCTCACTTCATTTCTAGATTTTTGGTTTTGGCTTTAGTTGTAATATATAGTAGCTAGTTGTTAAAAAGGACTCTATATATACATACTAGTAGTATAGCATTGTGTTTCCTTTTGGAAATACGGTAGTAGCATCCCAGAGACATAAGTTTAGTAGCTTCCGCCTAGAAACTGTACTTTTGGGATGCCTTGGCTGAGCCATGCTTGGTCCTTGTTGGATGTTGAAATATATTATGAAATTGTTTGCATGTTATTTTTCTTAAGCCGAAATGGCTGGGTTGTCCATTTTAGGGGAGACTCTGACGAAATTTCGGCGTGAGTTTATATAATTGGCTTTAATTATCTAGTAAACTCTGGGGTGCTACAGTTGTGGTATCAGAGAAAAGGTTTAGGATTAAAATTAACTAATAAGACTAGGAATAAAAAAAAAAAAGAACTTAGGAATAAAATCTGAAAAGCCGTCCGAGAGTGAGTGGGGTAGATGTTCTAGGTTGAACCTTATATGTGTTTGAAGTTTATTACTTGCTATAAATATTTTTGTATTTTGAAGTTTATTTATCATTGTTGTTTTAAAGAAATTTTTATTTGTTTCTAATATGCTTTTGATCTGAGAAAGATATGTGATACATGGCATGAGAAACAATTGATGATATTTAAGAGAATTCATGTTTATGTGATGTTTAGTCGATCATACTGGTTTCATGATTACGAGTAGTATATCTTATAAGTGCCTTTCATAAGATATAAGAATAGAAGAATGATAAAGAGTCAGAGAGGTTAAATCATGTTTACTAGTTTAAAAGAACTACATGTGTGATTGATGTTGGTATTTTGTTGAGTTAAACTGGTTATGATATGTTATGCTAGTTATAAACATGAGTTAAATAAGGATTGCAAGCTTTTAAAATGAGTGATTAATGATATATGTAGCTAGGAAAACCAAGCTAATTGTGAGCTTTACCAAGTAAATTTAATGTGGTAAAGTGAAATGCATTTTATTCGTCTTTAAATAAGTCGCTTAAGTTAGAATAACGCAATTAGTCACCAAAAGCCCTTACGTAAATTACTTAAATCATTATTGCGTTTAGAATGGCCAACCCCCAAGGCGAACGAAGCGAGGTTCAAACTACCGTACTCGACCCTGAAACCATGCAGGCACGCTTTGCTAGGATCGAAAGCATGAATCAGTCTCTTGTGGAAATACTACGTGCCCAACTGCAAGAAAAGGAGAAATAACAAAAGAAATCATCCAAAAAGCAGGAAGAAGAAGGTGGTGATCTTTTTAAGAAAATGACGGCCATGAAACCCAAGTACTATAATAGGAAGGATGACCCTATGGAGTATGAGGGGTGGATCAGAAATATGGAGAAGATATTTGAAGTGGTACATTGCCCTGATAAGTATAGGGTGAATTTTGCTGCATATCATTTTGAAGGTGCAACAGATGATTGGTGGACCTCTGTCAAGGAGGAGCATAAGAAGGATAAAGAGTTTGATTAGGAGAAGTTCAAGAAAGTCACTAGGGAGCAGTTTGACCCCAATTTTATGAGGAGACAGAAAGAAAATGAATTCCTGTAGCTGAAATAGGGAAAAATGTCAGTGGCCGATTATGCAGCGAAATTTCTTGAGCTATCAAGTTTCGTCCCGGATATGGTGGCCACTGAGGAGATGAAAAAGGAGCGTTTTGAAGAGGGTCTTAACTTTGACCTCATAGAAATAATTGGTGCTTCAAATGGCACTACTTTCTTAGAGGTCTACAATAAGGCAGCTCAGATGGAGCGTGTTATGCAAAAGAAGGAGGCCGTGACGGGTAAGAGGAAATTTGAAGGCCCTTTACATGGTAGAGAGCCTCAAAAGAAGCCATATCATGCCGCTGCAGCTCCAACTAAGGTTCAATACCGACCCAGTCGACCTCCGTGCTCTAAATGCGGAAAGACTCATCCAGGAGAATGTCAAGCTGGTCTAACTGGTTGTTTTGGATGTGGGGATCCTAGCCATCAATATCGAGTGTGTCCTCACAAGAAGACCTGGATGCCGGATCAGTAGAACACTAGTCAGAGTGGGAGTAACCCTCAAGGTGGTGGTTTCAATAGAAATGGAGGTCAAGGTGGTTTCAACAGGCAAGGCAACAACCGAGTGCCGAATGCAGGACCAGCCAACAACAACAACAACAACAACAACAACAGAGCTCCTGCTGCAGGACGAATTTATGTCATGAGTTAAGAAGAAGCCGAGAGTATAGGCAACATAGTGATCAGTACTTTCTCTATCCTCTCCCAACCTGCTTATATGTTGTTCGATTCAGAAGCGTCATTATCTTTTGTGTCTATTGAGTTCGTTAAGAAGTTAGGCTTGCCTAAACCCCAGAACTGTAGTTTGCCTATTGCCTTACCAATGGGAGAGATAGTATCCTGTAGAGCCGTCTATAAAGACTGTCCTGTAGAACTCTGTGGGAAAGAATTGCCAGTCGATCTTATCGAGTTCAACATGTCAGAATTTGACGTGATATTGGGGATGGATTGGCTTAACAAATATCAAGCTAAGATTGATTATTAAGACTAGAAAGTCTCACTTAGAGGCCCTATAGGCAACAGGATATCTTATAAGGGGATAGTAACCAAACCCAGGGTTAAATTCATAACCATGTGGTGGATACCTCTAAACCCGAGCCAGATATCTCTCAAATCCCCGTCGTGCGTGACTACCTAGATGTGTTTCCCGACGAAATTCCTGGAATGACTCCCAAAAGAGAAATTGATTTCAGCATCGATCTGGTTCCTGGAACCGCCCCTATATCTAACGCCCCTTACCGAATGGCACCGGCTGAGTTAAAAGAGTTGAAGATTCAATTGGAGGAACTCTTGAACAAGGGATATATCAGACCTAGAGTATCACCTTGGGGAGCGCCCGTGCTATTCATGAGGAAGAAGGATGGGAGCATGAGATTATGCATAGACTATCGTGAACTCAATAAGGTCACGATCAAGAATCGATACCCTCTGCCAAGAATTGATGATCTATTTGATCAGCTCAGAGGTGCAGCCATATTCTCAAAGATTGATTTAAGATCGGGGTATCATCAACTAAGAACCAAAGAGGAAACGAGTTTGTATTGAAGCCCTTCGGGTTGACCAATGCACCAGCTGCATTCATGGACCTCATGAACCAAACTTTCTAACCGTATTTAGACCAGTTTGTAGTGGTATTCATAGATGACATTCTGGTTTATTCAAGGAATCGTGAGGGACATGAGCAACACCTGAGGATCGTATTGGACACCTTGAGACGGGAGATGTTATATGCCAAGCTAAGCAAGTGCGAGTTTTGGTTAAACTCCGTTTCTTTCCTTGGCCACATTGTTTCGAACAATGGAGTAGCAGTCGATCCTCAGAAGATCGAGGCGATCACGAACTGGCCTACACCCACTAATGTCACTGAAGTAAGAAGTTTCTTGGGTTTGTCTGGTTATTATAGAAGGTTCGTCGAAGATTTCTCTCAAACTGCCCAACCCTTGACTAATCTATTGAAAAAGACAACCAAGTTCGTATGGAGCGATAAGTGTCATCAGGCTTTCGAGGAACTCAAGAAGAAGTTAACGATAGCACCAGTGCTTACTCTACCCACAGATGGAGTAGGGTATGAGGTCTACAGTGACGCTTCTAAGGAAGGGTTAGGGTGTGTCCTGATGCAACAAGGGAAAGTAGTAGCTTATGCTTCCCGCCAGCTGAAGAACCATGAGAAGAACTACCCTACCCACGACCTTGAACTGGCCGCTGTAGTTTCGCACTCAAAATATGGAGACATTATCTATTTGGAGTTCCATGTAAGATCTACACAAACCACAAGAGTCTCAAGTACATTTTCACTCAAAAGGAACTTAACTTGAGACAACGCATATGGTTAGAGCTTCTAAAGGATTATGATCTGGAGATACAATACCATAAAGGGAAGGCGAATGTGGTCGCTGATGCCTTGAGTCGGAAACGACAATCAGGTGTGAATTCGATTTTGGTAGTATCTAAGGAGCTACGTGACGACTTTCGTCGATTACAACTTGAGATCACGGGACCAGTACAAGGGTAATTGTTTGCATTACAAGCTCAACCCACCGTCTTCGAAGAAATTTTGAAGGCTCAAGAGCATGACCCATATATACAGAAGCTCAAGCAATCAGTAATGCAAGGAGGAGCACCCGGATTTCTCATTCAGGAGAATGGAGGGTTGTTTTATAAAGAAAGGTGGTGTGTGCCTAACGACCCACAAATTAAGAAGAAAATCTTGGAGGAGGCTCACGACACCCCATACTCTGTACACCCAGGTGAAGTGAAACTCTATAAAGATCTTTGCCAACACTTTTGGTGGGCGAACATGAGAAGAGAAGTGGCTGAATTTGTGGCCAAGTGTCTCACTTGTCAGAAGATTAAGGTGGATCACAGGAGACCAGGAGGCCTACTACAGCCACTAGAAGTGCCAGAGTGGAAATCATCACTGTAGGAATTGGGTTCAAGCTTTCCCCAGCCCCAGAACAGCTTAAGAAACGAAATTGTAAATAGAATTTCAGTTTTGGGAATCTATCTGGGCTTTGTAAGTGGTTTACCTGCGATCCAAAGAGGAAACAACACTATATGGGTGATTGTGGACCGTTTAACAAAGGTGGCACGTTTCATAGCAATGAAGAACACGTGGTCAATGGAGCAAATGGCTTACGCATATGTGAAGGAAATAGTCAGATTACATGGATTTCCTAAATCCATTGTTTCTGACAGAGATACCGTTTCCAATCACATTTCTGGGATAAATTGCAGAAGGCGTTTGGTAACCAATTGAAATTCAGTACATCATTTCATCCTGCAACTGACGGTCAAACTGAGTGCACCATTCAAACGCTAGAAGACATGTTGCGAGCTTGTGCTATGGACTTTAAAGGATCGTGGGAGATACACTTGCCATTGGTAGAGTTCTCCTACAACAACAGTCACCATACGAGCATTGGCATGGCTCCACATGAAGCTTTATATGGAAAGAAGTGCAGGACTCCTTTATGTTGTGATGGTGAAACTGAACTACGAGTAATTGGTCCTGACATGGTGGAAGAAACTGCTAAGAAGGTCCAAGTGATTCAAGCTAGAATGAAAGCCGTTCAGGTTAAGCAAATGAGCTATGCAGATCAACGAAGGAGGCATGTTGAATTCACGTTGGGTGACAAGGTGTTGCTTAAAGTGTCGCCTACTCGTAGTATCACAAGATTTGGGAAAAGTGGAAAGTTGAGTCCTAAGTTTATAGGACCATTTGAGATCCTTAAGCGAGTTGGAGAAGTTGCTTATCGTCTAGCCCTACTTCCAGATCTATCTCGAGTACATAACATGTTCCACGTATCCCAACTTCGACCTTATATCCCCGATGCCACCCATGTTCTTCAATATGAACCACTACAAGTACGAGAAGATGTGACCTATGAAGAGCGACCAGTTAAGATCCTGCACTAGAGCAGAACAGGCCATACGTGACGGTTGAAAATGGTGATACGCGACGGTTATGAACCGTCGCACATGTAGGGGTCGCAAATGGCATGGGGCAAGCCGTCGCGTAAGGTCAACCTTACGCGACGGTTCTTAGTAACAACCGTCGCGTATGGTGTGAACAGTAACCATGAATAGTAATTTTTTTTTTTGGGCAGCCTATGTGGGATTCGAACCCACATCCTTTGTGCAATAGCACAATTGCTCTACCATATGAGCTAATAGGCTTCAAAAAAAGCATTATTAAATACCAAATGTATTGAACACAATTCTTCAATACCTTAACATCAGGGTATGAACGTAAGCAAGAGAAGAAGTGTGGTTATTGGAATATGGGTTAGACTTCAATGTAGTTGATGTATACTTAAAAAGCACAATCTTACGGGCTTATAGGGAGCAGTCCCCAATCATATTTCATGGGAAATTTGTAGTGTGGCTCTAGGAAGTAAGTGCAGGAATAGTGGAATACTAGAAAGCACTGAGGTGGAAGAATAGTAGGATGGGAACAAATCACATGGTCCGCCTGAACACTTTTCCTAAGACAAAAGCAACAGACTAATCCATCATGATTCACTACTTTTTCTAATCTCGGAAGTCTCGAGCATTCAAAACTTCCTCTCTCTCCCACTAAATTTGGTAATCAAAAGACAAAGCATAGAAAGAACAAGGAATATGGAACTCTAAAACAGGACCTATCCATAACTACATCACTACCAGGCTGCAAGCCATTGGACTCGCTATAATCCATTTGATACCTAGTTGAATGGATATCAAAAATTTACAGTGTTCCATGATAACCAGATCAGATAATTGCATGCCAGGATTTCATCTAGATTCTAATTTCTAGTTAGTTCTACTGCCCATATNATTTATAACTTCCTGCGATTTGAAAACATCACCATTTAGGTGAGTCCTATTGCAGGCAAGGTCTCTAGAGGTAAACGTGTATACAATGCAACCTTACGCCTTAAATATACCTCATTTCCAGTACCAATAACCCAACAGATGATGAGATCACGAAGTAGAGAACGCCGGTCTTGATCCCTACTCCCACCATTTACCTGTACGATGAAAAGCCATAAAAAACAAAATGAAGTTTAGGGTAAGAAGGAAATATTACCAAACAAAAGGAATTCAAATGGTAGTTCGCAATTCAGCCATGTTTTTGCTGTTTTATTGTTGACTGTGTTCATAATTTGTGAATATGACTCCATGAAATCCCTTTAACCTTTGCATTTTTAGCAATATTAGCCGAAGAGGCAAAGATTATGCAGTGGTTTCTGTACTAAAATATACACATGATTCCAGAATCAAAATGTTTGGCAGAATGGCAAAGCAAATGTTCAAAGTAATCAACAGTTGTCATAGCTAGTAAGAATAAACTTGTGTTTAGATGTAGAGCTCAAATAGACGAACAGTTATAACACCAAAAAAAAAAGGCCCCTGCACATGTATAAACTGCCAACTGCATAATCTTTTGGAGCGGCCATGGTTACAAGTGAACCAAAAGACACGAAAACAAAGAATCCCATTTGAATCAAACACAATATAAACAATATCGAAAAACAGAAACACAATACACAAAAATATTTCCACCAAAAAACATAAAAAACTACAAAAATCCCAAATCAAACTAGCCATAATCTTGCTCAAAACAACAAAATTCTAATAGTACCAATTGATTGATAACAAAATTCTAATAGTGAGTAGATAACCAATCAAACAAAACATAAAGAAAAACAAATTAAAGGAGAGACACAAGGCGGAGAAAGTGAAACTAACCAAACTCAAGGTTGCTACCAAAAAGGCCATATGAAAAGTTAGTCTCTAATCTAAACAAGTCCAATATTTTGGAATTATGAGAAGCTAAATAAAAAACTGACTACTTTCATTCAAATTTAGTACATTAAAAGAAAAACATAGGCCTATGTGTGTCTAATGAATGAGAAAATGATGAAAAAGCATATGAGATAGCATGATGAGCTTTGAAATGTCATATCAATATTGGGAAATATTAGCTTAAACAACTTTGAGAATGAGAGGAACCCCTTTGAGGAAACTAAACATTATTCAAATTACATCTGGACATAAAATCACCATACTTCTCAAGTGGACACAAGTGACCTTTGTCTATTATGAAAGTACAAACATAGACAAAACCATTAACTAACCTGAGGGACTTTGATCTCAACACCATCTATCTCTACTCAAGCTTTCAAGCAACTTTTACATAATCAAATAGCTTGAGAGTCTTCAAACAGCAACAACAAGAAAACAGCAGCAGCATCAGCAAAAAAGAAAAAAAGAAAAAAAAAGAAAGAAAAGAAACAGCAGCAGCAGTAACAACAACAAAGCAGCAGCAGCAGCAACCAACAAAAATAAACAGCAGTCAGTAACCAGCAAGCGAAACAGCACTGATTTCAAATTGGACAAAAAATATTAACTACACTCACACCCAAACATACTAGTTCTATTGTAAGTGTTTGAGCCCCT
>BSSO01007576.1:0-10873 GCA_030267885.1 Mesembryanthemum crystallinum | reverse complement strand
TTGACCTTCGGGTTGAGTGTGGCGGTAACGCCCCGGGGTTTCTCGTAATTCGTTTTGATCACGTCATGAGAATGACGTGTCTTGGCTTGGGGAAATTACAAGGAATTTCGGGGTGTTACATATCCGGTATCCGATCCGGTTTTACATTTTTAAAAAAATTATAGAAATATAAAAAATTATAAAAATAAAATCTTTTTATTCCTCATTTTTACTAACTACTAACTGATGTTCAACATACTGGGTTTGGATCTATTTGATCGTTCTTTGCTGGTCCATTGGATGTAAATATCTATTTTTTTTTCTTATTTGTTTCTTTCCCACCAATTTATTTTATTGGTTATCCTATATGTTTATTTGATGGGATATTTGATAATGTTCTGGGTAGTAGAAGTATGCAGTAGGCACTTTGTTTGAGATGTGTGGCAGTGTGGGAATGTGTATGTAATGGGTAAATGACATCAAGCGTAATTGGAAAAAAATAAAAAAAATATTCAAACTCAAAAATCGGATCTGGATATCCATTGATCCGATCCAATTTGAACCGGATATCCAAAATCTGGATATCCGGTTTAAACCGGATCGGATACGAATCACATTTTTGGCGATCCGAAAAACCGGATATTTGAATTTCGGATCAAAACCGGATCGAATATACGTTTTTGCTCACCCCTAGGTATTTAGAGATGATTGTACAGTGGCTGAATCTTAAAACCAAGAACATAGATGTATACAAACCGTGGAGGTGGGTGGATAGAAAATATGATGGGAACAAATTCAGGGCAGCTGTCATTTATGTTGCAATAGCTGGATTGGTCTACTATATTTGGAGAAGTAGAAATGAAGCTAGACACAACCACATGATACCTCAGCCAAAGAATCTGATCTACAATTTGAAGACTGACATCAGAGTTAGAATCTTGAGCAGAATGCAGAACTATAAACCTCAAAATCTTGCTTGATTTGAAAAGTTATATTGACTTGGTTTGAGTTTCTTTAACCACTTGGGCTTGGGGAAGCCCTTCCTAGAAGGTATGCCCCTCCCCAAGAATAGTTTTGTAGTGTGATTACATTTTGTTTGGGCTATGGGTTAATGCAAGATTTCACATTTTTCGAAAAAAAAATGGAAAATTTGTTTTAAATAATCCAAACTATCTACATGTTGTAGAAAATAATCCGAACTTCATTATTTGTGCATAATAATCTGAACTAACATTTTGGTTGCAACGCATGCACCAGCCTTGACAACATAAGCCTTTTCGTATCAAATTTCTCATGATGAATGAGATTGGTAACATTGATTCAATTGATAATCCCTTCGTTGGAAGTTAAACTTGAGGATTATCAAATCAAATAACTAACCGGAAGACTAACGATGTCAAGGCTGGTGCATGCATTGCAAACAAAGTGAAAGTTCAGATTATTACGTACCAATAGTGAAGTTGGGATTATTTTCTAAAACTTGGAGATAGTTTGGATTATTTGAAACCAATTTTCCAAAAAAAATTGATGGAACTCTCCACTATAAATATCACTTTTTGTGGGAAACCCCCTTTAAATTTTTTGTTAAACCCCCCTAAAAGTGCTTTTCGTCCTCATCGAACCCTCATCTGGCAAAGTGGCAATGGCAAGTGATGTGCAGTCAAATTTT
Source organism: Mesembryanthemum crystallinum (assembly GCA_030267885.1). Lineage (NCBI taxonomy): Eukaryota > Viridiplantae > Streptophyta > Magnoliopsida > Caryophyllales > Aizoaceae > Mesembryanthemum > Mesembryanthemum crystallinum. Next base: position 9,225 of record BSSO01007576.1, on the reverse strand, counting down.
GAGATTTATGACTGATTTACCCCTACATGATTACTTACTAACTCTCTTAATCTAGTCATTCTCAACCAATAACTTAGTATTTATCCTCACATGATCACTACTAGCTCTGCCTGTTGTTTTAAATCTTGTTTGACAATTGAGAGAAAAAAGAACAAGCTTGCAGCTATACCCAAAGCTAGCCGTGGGTGTCAAACATAGCCAAAATGTAGGCAGCCTCAAGTTCCATTTCACTTCTACACTCCTACCTTCCTACCTAGGCATTTTTAAACCTTCACACGGTTTAGCCAGCGCGTCACTCCAACCCCATCTCTCTCTCTCTCTCTCTCTCTCTCTCTGTCTGTGTTCTGCAGCGTCCCTCTTCTCCCTCCTCCTTGATCCACGATCTCTCATTTTTTCCAGCACTATTATCACACTGCTACTACTTCAATTCCATTCCCCCCTTTCTCTCTCTCTCTCCTCCCACCCAATCAAATAAACACCCAAAACAAACCCCCCAAAACCCAGAAATCAATTCATCATCATCATCAATTCATCATCATCATCAATTCATCATCATCCTCATATTCTGCAACAACAATCCAAACAACAAGAATTCCATTCCACCCAAAATGAACAGCAACGGCAACAGCAGCAGCGATGATCCACCTCCAAGACTAGACCACCGCACGACAACCTCGATCCTCCGCCGCGCCGCCGACACCTCCCTCTCTCTCTTCCCCACATTCCTCTTCCTCTCTCTCCTCCTCTTCTCCTTCCGCACCCTCCTCGAAAACGGCACCGTTTTCCTCACCTCCTTCATCGACCGCGACCCTTCTCTCAGGTCCCTCCTCTCTCGCATCGAGTTCAACAACATCAATGGCGCCAACAGCAATAACAACAACAACCCCCACTCCTCCCCTGATTCTCTCTCCTCATTCGCAGCTCGCCACCATCACCATCACCACCACCGTCGTCACCGCCCGTTTCTACACCTTACCCGTGTCGGAACCCTCGATGATGATTTCTTCTCAGGAGATGATGATGATGATCGATCCATTTTCGGGAATTACCGCAAAGCTCAGGTGAATTCTTCCTCGCTCAAGCTCTCTTATTTCCATCCGCGATTAGGGTTTTCTGGGTTTGTTGTCGATCATGGGATTAAGTTTTCTGAAGTTGTGCGTCCGGGGGTATCCTTCAGGATTGAGGAGGCGGAGGAATTTGATATTGGGGATGAGGGTATGGAGAATTCGACAGCGGAATTGGGTAAAGAGAGGGACAGATTTGTGGATTTGCGATTCTTTGTGGCGGGGTTGGAGTTGGGTCGAAGGGATGCTGCTGCTTTGTTCTTTCTTGTTAGTGTGCTTTCTGCTGCTTATGGGTGGGTGATTCTTGGGTTTGTGATTACCTATTCGTGGACTCTTGGGATCGTTTTCGTTTCGGTTGTGAATGATTTGCTGGGGAGATACAGTTCATTTAGTCAGACTGTTTGGAATGGATCAAACCTGGGTGTGAAGAGGCTTTCTGGGTTCATCCTAATGAGATGGGCAGTTAGGGATGCACTGACTCAGATTCTCGGGTTATGGTTCTTTGGGGAAATTGAGGATCAGTACTCGTTTTTTAAGCTGTTTCTGAGGTTGAAATTGATGCCATTTTCGGTTACTTCACCTTGGGTGTCTGGTTATGATAAGGAGATTTCTGGTTTTCTTTTTGCTTGGTTCTTGGTTGATACACTTGTAGCATTTGTTTTTGCAGTGGATTCTTGGGTCACTATTGTGAACACGAGGAGGGGTGGGCGAGAAATCGTGAAAGAAGGGTGTTATTTGTTGGCAACAATGATTCACCAGTCTATTCAGCTCAAGTGTTTGGAATTGATTCTGTGTGGGGCTTTTACTCGGTGGGTTTTAGCTCGGGTGTGTGGAAAATCATTTGCTGTTCTTGTCCAGTCATTGATAGAGGTGTATTTCATGGTGGCTTGGTTAATATTTTACCTTGCCGCAAGGTGTAAAGATGCTAATTTGAGTGGTAGGAGATTCGGTAGGAGAGAATTGGAGGGATTAATTGATGGCCTCAGATGATGTTGATTGATGATAAGGTGAAAAGTCACCTATTGGCTTCAGTCTCAGTTTACATTGGCTAACCGGCGCTGATTGTTGGGTTTTGGCAAGTGCGATCTTGTTTCATCGATGTGTATTTGAGCTCCATGATTGGTTGATTCGGTGACCGGCAATGCGTTGTATGTACCTACATACCCACAAGGCAAGATATTACTTATGTACATTTACTAGAGAATACGCCATATGTGTATATTTCTTGCCATAATTTTTTCAGGCTATTGTGAAATGTTTACTTGCAAGTGGTGCTATCATATAGCGCGTTCTTGATTTTCTCCATTGTGATTCGCCTTGTTGCCCAATATATTTTGTTATTAGTAGAAGTTTGGTGAGCAAATTACTTTTGTCGTTGCACTACCTCTATATGACTAGGAATTGTGCAGAACTATTAAAACATATAGCTATAGGTCAAGGCTTATTTGCATGAAAATATAGTCCTCTCAAATTCCTTATTCAATGGATGGATTGTTTGCATCAATTGAGTGAATAAAATGGAGAATTATGCAATGACTTTTAAGTAGGACTTCACAGGAAAGCTGCTGTTTGCATGTGGCACTGAGAGTGCATCTTGTTTTTCTCTCATTTTCTCTTTTATACTGACATTGGGGCCATATTAAGACACAAAATCTTTAGTTTTTAAAATTCAGATTTGTATACTGAAATAGAGACCTGTTGATGATTTGACTTGTATAAGGGAAAGATATTCGGGGGGAGGGTGGTAGTAAAAAGATTGTTTGTGAGTATTGTGACTGATGGAGATCTATGAGGTGGAGGCAGGTATGAGTTGTAACAAACCTAGCATTAAACCAGCCAGGTAAGGTTGCCTACATAGATTCTTGATTAAAATTGTTTCCAGAATCTATGCTAAAGGTTTGAGCAAGTTGTATGACGAGTATTAAGATAACTTTCTCCCTAAGGGTTGAGATGAGCTCTAAAATGGAGTGCTAAGTTCTGGAAGCTCATTTTATGTTTATTTCTTTTTTGCTGAGCCTTTTTTGGTGGTTCCTTGTAGGCATCCCTCCTGAATAGTGAATGATTTAGTGGTGCTGCATCCATTTGTTGGAAAGCCTTCCTTCTATTAATGTGAACTGCTGGCTCAATACTAAATTAAAAATTGGGAATGTTGCTTGTATACAGTGGTTTTACTTTTATGGTATCTAGATATTTTTTTAGATCATAAGACTTGTTTTGTCTTGAATGTCTTCTCAGTAATTTTCATTGTGCCTATACTTTTTCATGAATGCTGTTTACTGTGTGACTGGATTTTTTTTCGCTGAATATGCATTCATCAAGGTGGTTGAACATATCAGTTAGGTTTTCTATTATAGCCTCGTAAGATGATTATCATTAATTACTAGGCTATGGACTCGGTAGGTAATATCCATTGTTTTTCTACATACTGTAGAGTTCTATTTTTATCGTTAATACTATTGGTCAACATGTAATTGAAGGAGGATTCTTTTTTAGAAGTATCAGCACTGTCCATAATTTCCATTCTCTACCAACACCCTCCAGAAACATGTATCACATGCATATATCAGTACTTTTCTTGATTGAAAACATTTCACCTCCAGCCCTCCAACCCATTTGCTCCTGTGGCACTATTCTTACTCCTGTCTTCCAAGTTCGAACAATTAAATGTGCAACTTGAAGGATCCTGTTTTTTTGTCTCTCTCAAATGATCACTTACTCTCTCTCTCTCAAATGAAAACATATCCTGATATTTGAGTTGTAGTTCAAGAATGTGCTCACTTTGCCTCATGTCTCCAGCTGATCACAACTATTACAATAAACTCAGAAGTCTAGTCCGGTGGGAAAATTGAAATTCCTGTTCTTGAAACTTTTGCTGGCATGGGAAGCTGTGCTGGTTCTAATTTGCTTATTTCTTGTCTCGGGTTTTGACATGGTGGTACACCCAGTTTAAAGTCCTTTTCAGGATCTCATATGGAGAAGGTCCCTAAGATGCTTGATACGTGGAAGATGGCCTACATTTTTTTTTTCAGGGGAGCAATTACTTTGATTCAGGTGCATCTCTTGTTGTTTCATATTACCCTGGATTCCAAGTTTTTGGAGCAGCTATTTATGATGGATGGTTTAGTTGGTATATGTATCTGAAAAGCTATGTTACTCAGACTCGCGTGGCCAGAAGTGTCCAACTGGGATAGCCATCCAACTCTACAGTGTTCTTTTTTTTTTTTTTTTGTTTTNGGTGGGGGTGGGGGTGCTTTTGGCCTAATCTGAGTCTGAACTGTCGATATCCATGTTGGACTGTCAAGTATCTAACATGGGTATTTGATGTGAAATAGAGAGTCCAAGTAATATAGCTGAAATGTGTATTGTTTTCCCGACTAAGAAAATGATTTTGGCTTGTTCCTTTAGAACTCAATTTCTTTGTCCAGAGGTTTTTAAGAAGTACTCATGCCCTGTGATATAACGGATAGGATACCTTTGGAACCTGAACTATACTTCAAATCCTTGGAAATTTGTGTCACATGTATCAGTCATTCGTTTCACCTCTAGGAAAATACAAAAATTAGGATGGGACCTAAATTTTGGGAAGAATCTTGCCATATGAATCTTCTTTTGCTATTGCTGTCTCAAGCAGTTGTTTATCTTCTCTTCATGATGTCCACTCCTTTTGTAAAGAAATGACAATGTAGTCTTGAATCTTCTGCATTTGGTGAAACAATATGATAGGGAGCTCGGCGTGATGAGTGATCTGCTCAATGTGTTCGACTCATTTTCTTCCTAATACCAGAATGTGTGAAGATGACTCTTATGGTGTTTCGTAGTGTAGTCCCTTTTGTGATTCTTTGCTTTGTCTTCCTCGACATGTTTCTTCCGCAACTACAAATTTTACCTGGAAATCAAAAGATTCCTGAAAGGTAAGACTTCTATCTCGACAACTGCTTTCAACAAGATTGATGATTTCTTATGGGTTTGGAGGCACAACAAGGGTATTACATGTACTGTGGCATCTTTTTCCTTAGCGGCATGGTGACTGAGTGGTTACAGAGAACACTGTTAAAATTGTCAGAGAGAGTGATTAAGTGGTGATCTTTTACATTTCAAGGTCTAATAAGGTATTGCGGCTTTGGAAAGGAAATGGACAGCTATGTTTTTTCTAATAACGGTTTTTATGCTGTTATGGCATATATGGTGAAGGGAGCTATGCATGAATTTTTGAAGGACAATTAAAAAAAGCATCTGATTTGAGGATTGTGTAGTTATTTTTCCCTCTCGGGGGCTAAGGCCGCTGATGCATTCAGTTTCATTAGTCAAACTAATTTTTTTGTTGGAATTTGGTGAGCTTTATTGCATAAACCTTGTTCTTTTTCAATTTAGAGCTTCTTTTCTGTGATGTTTTATTCTTGCTTTTTTGTTTCTATGCAAAAAGTTGTTGGAATTACCAAGCTTGGGGATACAATGAGGAGCAAATTGAATAGATTATGATGATATCCCTGAATTTGTTACGATGACAGTGCTCAATGTGCAGTGTCATGTTCAAGAGAAAAGAGAGCTGTCATAGGGAGGAGAAAGATGGGGCAGTGTGGGTGATAATGGGGCATGCTTGAATTTGATTTGAAAGGAATTGGGTGGTAAGTGGGTGATGGCTGCCGCTGAGAAAATTTTTGAGGGTGAACTGGGGACTGCAGGACAGACATTGAGGCAATAGGGATTGCAGGTGCTGGTGATATAAAAGGATCAGAGGTGTTAGGCAGTCATTGATGAATCATGAATGTTTTATGGAATGTTTTTCAACAAAATAAAAATAACTCTCCCTTAATAGGGTAGATAATTTTGGAACCTGTCTGAAGTTCTGAACTTGTTTAGTAGATACTTTTCATGATGAAGCAAAACTTTGAATTTGTGGCTTGTCTGTCATATTTGTGCCATGCTGGATTGATAATGGTACATGTGACATCATGTCAACACTACTTTGGCATCGAAGCTCATCTATTTGTACCTTTGTAGTGAATCCTTAATGATGGCCATTTTTGCCATGCTTGTCTATATGGAGGTGAATTCTGGGGTGGCCTAGACTATGTTATTTGTGGTGCTAAATGTTGGAAGTGATGGTTACCATGCCGTTCCACTGCAGTGAAGGTTGGACTAGTTCTTTGTGGGGACTGCTTGAAATGTGCTCTAGATATGAGTATTAGGAACTCCATCTACCCGAGTCGTAAGTCAGGTCTACATTGTTGTAGTTTCATCAATCTAAATAACTACAAGCACTTGAGGAGGTCCATGGAGTTACTGAGAGGGTTAACTTTCGTTCCATGGAGTTAACTTCAGGGTTAACTGGTATTGGATACTGCCTGATGTACCTTCTTGCAGTCTTTATTTTGCCATTGCTGCCCATCTTGGAAGCTGTTTCTACTAGTATCGCAATGCACTGTCAGTTAAGTAACTATCTCTCTAATGTGATTGTGTCCACTGCTGTTGAAACTTTTTGTGTTTGAACGTATTGAATTTGTTATCTGGTGCAAAGCAAAAGTGTGGTATTATGGGGTCATGGAACTTTCAGTGTGGTATTATTTCTGGTTCTTCTGTGTATGATTATATTACACGAGAGACTGGTAAATTCTAGCTTTATTTCACTCATTTTTAGTGGGGCCCATGGAAAAGATCTTTGCAACACAGTGTAGCAGGTATTAATATGAAGTCATGTTTTCAGTTCTCTTACCCACTATGGTGCGGGCATGGGTAGGGCAAAACAAGCTTGGCGCAATCATTTTCCCACTATGGATAGGGCAAAAATTTATTTTTAATAACCCATTTCACACATGGGGCAGCCCATTGCCCTACTCCAATTTTTGTTGCCTCATATGTTTTTGCCAAAATTAAGATGTTAGATATACTTTTATTATATTTAATTGCTTTTGTCTTATTTTATTTATATTTGTAAGCTTTTTCAACTGTATGACCTAGAGCACCATAGCAGGCAAAATAGGAGTATAGGGCATGAGGGAGGAAAGTGAGGTGGCGGAGAGAGATAAGGATGATGCCCCAAAACTATGGGACACCATAGTGCATGCTCCCTAGTGATGCCCTGAAAACTTATTCAGTCTTGAAACTCAAAATTGACATAGCATGTCATGAAGGACTTTGATGACAGTTTGTGAAACTTTTGGACATGAGATTTTTCTTAGGAGTATTAAAACGTAAAGAAGTTATGGAGTTATGGCTTCTTTGCTTGCTTTTGGTTGCTGTAAGACGGAGACCTGTTTTTTCTCTGCACCTTTGAGCAGCATGCTTTGGTTCATCGACTAAATTTTAGTTACCCTTGCAGCTTCGGAGTGTACACACTAGTGAATGCTGTATGTAGCCTTTTTTTTACAGTTACTGGTTGAAATAGCTGATCCATGAAGTGAATTGACAGTCTAATGATAATGGCTGGAGCCATCACCAGATTACTTGGTTATGAAGCGGTGAGTTACTTGCTTAGGATTGTTGTGAGATGGGGCTTTTACCTTGTTTGTTGCTCACTGCATATGAAATCTCGGGTTTGGTAGAGAGAGGAAGCTAATTCAGTATTAAGCGGTGATTGCAATTTTCTAATTGATTATTCGATTGCTCTGTTTATGGCTAGGTTGTGGGTTCATGTTTGTGATAATCCTGAGACTAATATGGTGTGCTGTTGCCTGTATTGTAGTGCCGGTCACAATGTCAAATGATTCTTTCACCCACATGAGTTTTCAAAGTTGCTCCGGCAATAATTGTGTCTTATAAAACTGTGACTCATACACATGAGTCCAAAAATTCCAACACCGGTCAAAAAATTCCGGCCAAAACTATTTTTTATTCCCCATTTTCAACAATTTTTAACCAACACTAAGTCATTTAAAAATGTCAACCAACTGTATCTTACTGAAGAAAATTTGACCAAAGCTGTAAATTTTGGACAAATATGGACGAGTTATAAGACGCAGTTGTCACCGAATCTACTTTAAAGACTAAGATGATAAAGGGGTCTACTAAAAAGACTTATTTGGCGTTTTGGCCTCGTATTACCCATCCAGTTTTTTTGTCTGTTTTGTAAGTTTTGATTAGTAACCATCTTATATAATATCTAAGGATTTTCTGTCGAAATTACCTACAGTTTCTAACAATTTGTGAGAAGATACCTTATTATTACCAAAAATTCCACTTTAGTTACCTGAGGTATGTCATAATCTATTTTTTGGTGACCTTAATTTTGCATATTCCCACTTTGGTACCCTATGGATTACAAAATAGTTTCAATTAACTAAAATCCGTTAGCTCCGTCAATGATTCCGTTAAAAAGATGATGTGGCCCTCGTTAAATTTAAATGATAAAAATAAAAAATATTGAAATACTAAATTGCCCCCACATAAACTCTCTCTTCTTCCTTTTTTTTTCTTGGTGACAGATTTGGAGGGGATGAGAGAGATGAGCATGGAAGGGTGGTGGGGATTGGGGTGAGGAGAGAGAAAGGCCAAGGACGGGGTGGTGGTGGAGGGATTGAGGGAAAGAGAGAGCACGGGCAGGAAGGGGTGGTGGTGGCGGGATCTGGGGAGGAGAGAGAAAGGACATGGAGGGGTGGTGGTGGCCGGATTTCGTCACCCAAAAACAGGGGTTTGGTGTAGACGCTATAACTCCCAAATCAAAGTAGTAAACAAAAATCCGACCATTGGATTTGAAGAACCATGAGTGTAGAAGGTTTTGTCCAAATCTCATCCAAAATAGACAAGTTTTGTGCCTCAATCGTAGATGTTGATTAACATCACGCTGCTGAAAATTGCCCATAAATCACCCAAAAACAGTGGCTCGGTGTAGAAGTTATAACTCTCAAATTAGAGTAGTAAACAACAATCCGACCGTCGGATTTGAAGAACCATGAGTATTGAAGGTTCTGTCAAAATTTCAGCCAAAATGGAAAAGTTTTGAGCCTCAATCGGAGATGTTGATGAAAACCGTGTTGCCGAAATTTACCCAGAAATGAGCACTATAATTACCCCACGAATGGGGATTTGGGAGAGGAGAGAGAAATGGGAGGGAGGGGTGGTGGTGGAAGGATTGGGGGGAAGGGGAGAGAAGGCATGGAGGGGTGGTGGTGGCGAGATTAGGGTGAAGAGAGAGAAATGGTACGGTGGTTGTGGTGGGTGGGGT